>PPHD01011156.1:4454-19042 GCA_002909625.1 Bambusicola thoracicus | reverse complement strand
TTTTGGGGGGTTTTGTTTTCAGAATATTAACCAAAAGGTGTTTTAAATTCATGGCATGAAAAACCCTAAATGTAAATCTGAGTACATTGTGATGTTGATTAACAGATTTTTTCTGAAACTTATGTGATGCTCAATATTTTTCTTAGGGAGTTTTGTTTAATGTTAGATCATTGTTCTGAAGGATGTTGGTCCTACTGGAATCAAACTAATGGAAATAAAATGCATGTGTTACAAGTGTAGAAACGGTGAAGAATTAAGTGTGAACTTACTGTACAATACCAATTCTGTTTTCAAACGATCTGTTTCGCTGTTCAGTAGTTGACATATAAAAATGCAAATGTACTGTAATTTAGCACTTTTTCAATTGACCCTGTTCGCACTATGCCAGAAGTAAGGAGCACTTCTGGGGCTGTCAGGACCCGTCTCTCTTGACGTGCAGACCCTGTGAAGCACGTCAGGGAAGGGTCAAGCTCTTCATCCTTCCTGCACATTTTGGTACCAGAATTGGCCAGAAGGAAAGGAAAGTGAGAGAGTCTCCTAGTCCCCTAGTGTTAACAGGGTGCAAAGTGTTACATGTTCCGTACTGTACTGAAAGGGTTGGTTGGTCAGTGACTGTATTGTACTGTATGACGACGCATAAATTGCCTTGTATTTGTTTCTAATGGACTGTACCATGTCCCCCGTGGATCTCCATGTCCCCAGTTTTTCAACAATGATGCATGTTATCAGTTAGGTCCTACAACTCTGTGGTGCTAACTTTCCCATACCTGATGGTGCTTCTGTGGACACTAACTGAGGACATGCTGACCAGAGCTTGAAGTTTCACAGTATTTCTCCTCTGTTTGTACGAAGTGAACACACACACACACACTAAATGATAAACTTGAATTTGTTTCAAAGCATCATTGACAATCTAATGTTTTCTATGTGTGCTTTTATTTGGGATGGCTTTTCCAGAAAGCAGCTCCTTCTCCCTCGGCTCACAGCCGCCCCTGTGCTCCAGTAGGCAATCCTGTCCCCTTTCTCTATGGCGAGCTTGGGGCCAGGACTCAGTGTGACTCCTCTGCCTTTGGAGGTAAGCTGCTTCCCCAGCAGCTCTCTGCATGCTTATCTGTGCCTAAAAAGGACACCTGTGACCACTCCATCCCCAGGGTAGGTGGGCACTGCGGTGCTGCTCCAACTCCTCCACAACCAAAAGTGGAGTCTGTATCAACAATTGGCTTTTTACCAGAAGGGAGGGAACTACTGAAGGGGAGCTGGAGTTCCAACAGGCGCCTCCCTCCTGTGGGGGGAGAGCCCATGCATGCAGCCCCGCTGGCAGAGGACTCACTGTTGGTTCTGGAGCTTCATGGGCTGTTGGATGGTGTGGACAGACCTTTCCCATCCCAAGCCCCCCACAAGAGCTGCTTTTTGGACAAAACAAAATCTGAATATATTTTATATCTATTTGAAAACAAAGTCTGATATTTACCCCTGTTACCAACTGAATTTGCGTATTGTTGTTTGCCACAATATTTGTTCTGTCTTAAAATAAATTTGCTTACCTGTGTAGTCTGAACTGTCTGGTCTGATTCTTGTTGCCTGATGCACGGTGTGGCTGTTTCAGGGTTCAGTCGCACAGAGCTGCCCTTGCAGTGTCTCCCACGTGGGCACTTCCTGTGAGTGAGACAGGGAAATGCATCCGCCTGTGAGGGGCAATAATTTTAGCCAAGACCCAGAATATACATCTGCATCTCTTGGTTATCGCACATCTTCTCCACAGAGCTTTTCAACCTTATGTTCTCTTTCACCAGTCATTCATAATTATACCCCTTAAAATGGTAAGTGCACAGCAGAAGAATCGCTGCATTTCAGTACACTTAACAGTTAAGAGATTAGATTGTTATTAATGTATTCCTTGAGGTTAAGTAATTTCTGTTGTCGGTGTTTTGCATTTGAGGAGGAGCTCGTGATGAGCTCACTGAAAACAGCAGCCAAAAGCTGTGGACATCTAAAGATGTTCACAGGAGATGTAGCAAAATCTTTTCTTCCTCCTCAGAAAGGCGGACACCACCACCTTGGTTTCTAAGTGCCATGCATTAAGAAGGCATTTGCATTGGTTACTAGAGATTGTACAAAGGAAGGCAGCACTCACAGGTGGTTGCAAACCTGTTTTCCCATGCATCTTCAGGTATAGAATCCAGTCTGTGAGATGAAATTAAAGGAAAAACAGTGCCTGTTCCTGCCCTCCCAAAATGCCCCTTTATCTCCCTGTAGCTTCAAATGGGAGGCCGCAAGTTCTGCTCAGTCCCTGGGAGTGCCAAGCATCCTCACACCACCCTAAATAATGTATATTTGTTTCCTCAGATGATTTCTTGTGCCCCCTCAAGTGCAACCCCATCAATACTGCCTCTCCTGCTGTTGTCACGAGGGCTCTGGGACTCAGCAGAGCCACTGCAGAAGAGGTGTGTAGGGCTATGTCAGGTGCTAGGGGTACCAGGGAGTGCCCATGCAGCACGGGGTGTGAATGTGAGGGGCCCCACTGTGCATGGGTGATGTGCAGGGAGGAGATATAGGAGTGCTGGGGAGAATACCACACCAGCAGAACCCTGTGGAGGAGGTGGGTGGCCCCTTCCTAGGCACCTACCTCTTTCCAGCGTGTCAGCATCAACCTCAATACTGTGTGGAGCCATCAGGTCCAGGTGGAAAACATCTTCAAGGTGCATATCCCACTGAAGTTAAATTACCCCTGGTGTCACCACCAAGGACCAGGTGGAATCATTACAAATGTTTTAGGTATCTGATTGCTTACACCTTAATTTATGAGACTGAGAAGTAAAATACCCTCAGGACTCCTTTTTGGTGAGATAGCGTGGGAGTCCCAGCAGGTTTCAGCAGCCTGGTGAGTTTCAGCAGTCCAAGGGCTCTCTTGGCTGAGTTTTCCAAGCTGTTCACAGCTCACAAAAGGCGTCTTTAATGAGTACAGAAATGTCAGAGGACTTTTAGGAGCAACTAAAAATTTGTACTTGTATAAACATATTACTCCCTTTTACTAATCTTTAGTTAGAGAGTTCACTAAAGGTGTACAGTGTTCTAAAGCCTGTGACTTCCAGCTTCACATGAGGGAAAAGAGCAGTTCAGCAACTCTGGCGTTTCAGCCCATGGAAACTGAGGAAATTGTATATTGACCGTCAGCATTAACAGCAACGAGGAAAATGCTGAAACCTGTGCCCAAAAGAGGCAGAAGATCCAAGGAGTTCGGCACGCTGCAGTACACAGAAATGCTCACTTTTTGGCAGCAATTTAGAGTTGGCCGTGAGATGCCGTGTTAGGTACAGGAGGACATGTGCACACCAGCCCTGATCACGCCTGCCTAAGATGATGCAACGTAAGGACGCTGTAGTGTGTGGCGTGGTTTAACGCTTACCAGAGCTAGCCGAAAGACAGGGCCGTCTTATGGCGTTACTCCCCAACACTTCAAAGGAGCAGCACGTGCTGAGGAACCCCTCTGCAGAGGAGCAGGCAGCGCTGCGCTACCTGCACTGCCTCAGGGCTCCGGTTCCGGAGGGCAGCCTCACCTCTCCGCCAGGCCACGGCCGTTACGGCGGCGGGGTGGCGCCTAACCGGGGGGGCTCGGTGGGACTTCGCACCCCGCACAGGTGCCGCGCAGCCTCCAGGGGCTGCACGCCGCGTTTGCTTTCCGTTACTGACTCCGGTCTGCACGGCGAGGCGTTTCGGCCGCTCGGGGTGAAGCAGAGCGACCGCCCCAATGAAGCAGTAGCGCCGAGATACCGCGTGTCGCGACGTCCGACCATCCCGTGGCCCCGCTAGATGACGGCAGCGGCCCCGAGCCCCGCGACGGGCCTCCCCTCAGGCGGGCGGCGACCGTTACGGCGGGGCGCGAAGCCCCGCGCACGCGCAGTGGCGGACCGGAAGTGCGGGCGGGGGCGGAGGCAGGCGGAAGTGCGCAGGGCCGGGGGCCGCCATTCCGGGGAGCGCAGCAGGCCTCGCGCCCCCGCCGTTGAGCCGCCAGCCTCAGGCGGGCCCGGGCCTCGCGGGCGCCCAGTGCGGGGGGCCCGGCCCCGGCCGGCAGCGCCGCCATGGAGGAGAAGAGCTTCGCCAAGGAGCTGGACCAGTGGATCGAGCAGCTGAACGAGTGCCGGCAGCTGAGCGAGAGCCAGGTCCGCAGCCTCTGCGAGAAGGTGAGTCGGAGAGAGACGGCTCGGCACGGGGAGGCTGGCGCTGGGGCCACGCGCGACGAAAATGGCCGTGCGAGGGCCCGGCACCGCGGGCGGGAGGAGGTGGGCTCGTTTGTGCCTCGGCGCTCGCTGCCGTGGGCCCGCCCGGCGCTGCCCACATCGCGGCTCAGAACGAGAGGCCTCGGGTGTAGAACGGCCCCGAGCCGGGAGGGGGGACGTCGCCCCGCAGCCGTGGGGAAACCTCTGACGTGTGATGAGGGACGTAGGAGGGCGGAGAGGGACAGCGGGTGGGCTGTGGTGCTGCCTTAAAGCGAGGCTTACGCTTTGCTGAAGGGAGGCTGGGATAGAGCGGGAAGTGGTTGGAGAAAAGCTATAGTTTGCCATTCCGGATTGCTGTTGAGTGTTCCTTTGGTAGCGTGCTGTTCAGGTGTGTTTAGTGCATGCTGCAGTGAGCCTTTTTTCCTATCTGGAAACAGGTCTTGGTGGCTTTTGTCTGAGAGGTTAAATGGCTGTGTGCAAGCACACCCCTCCATACTGCAGTCTGTGACTGAGGTAGGATGTACGAGATGTGACAGGGCCAAGGGGCTGAAGCAGGCTTCTTCACGACAGAGCAGCTAAGATTGTTCTTTCTGTTTGCTGTGTAACCTCAGTGACAGCAGGGACCATTGCCGTGCACCACATCAGCTGATAGTTGCTCTGCCTCATGTGTCTTGACAGCTACTTCATTGTTCCCTCTACTGTTTGTATTGCTGATAGCGAGCTCGGTTTTGTGTTGTCATGTTGTTACCTGTGTCTTATTGAGTTCTTTCAGAAGCAGGTGATGTGTTGTGGTGCCTGTTCCTGTTATTCTGGGCAGTGACTAAACACCTCAGTGACAGCTTTCAGAAGATACAACTATTTCTATTTCTTTTTCTCAAGTCTTCAGAATGCTACTGCAGCAATAGATTTGAACAGTAGAGAGGGCCTGCACCACCACCTCATTACTTGCTAAGAGTACCCTTCAAAAGGTAGGAGTTGTTTGAGTGCCACAGGCAGATATTCTTTAGGACTCCAAGCTGTGGCTGCCTGGCATGTGCTTTTACCAGCAATCCTACCTTCTATCTGGCTGCACACTGGCCTCTATTTCCTTTCTCCCATTCTGTTTTTTACCTGTGCTGGGACTGTCCATTTGCTTTATGGCTTTTTCTGTACTCACAGAGCTGTGGCAGTTGTGAGGGCTGGTGCTGCAGCAGGGAGCATTAGAAGTGCCTTGCGATGTAGATGTCTTGAAGAGTGAACGAGCTTCTTATGGCTGTGCTGTCTTCTGTGGAGTCCAGCTGATGAGCCTGGAAGAGTTTATTTGCAGTTCAGAACAACAAGAGTTCTGAACTGTTGTTCCAACCACCAAGCTGTTAAAAAAAAAATCCATTCTTAATTAACAGCAAAGCCAGAGAAGGAGCTGTGGCTGCTGTGCTTTCAAAAGCTGGACAGTACTGTCTGTAAATTGCATTGCCGTCAGTGGCTGCACAGTAGGGAGAGGTGCCAAGTTGGGAGTGCAGCTGCAGGTGAAGGGAACGTCAGTCCTCTAAAATGACAGGTAGGATGTGAACCTGTGAGGCACAGCATGTTTTCTTGGAAATGAATGTAAGCTATTGCAGCATCTGGTTTTCAGGTAGTGTTGATAACTGATCTGCAGCTCTCTCAGAAAGCTTGGTTTGTTTCCCGAGATAATACTTGGAAAAACCCTTAACAACCTTTCTGGTCAAAGGCAATAACTCTTGCTTCAGGTTTTAATTAGTAATAGCATTAGGTGGTTAAAATAGAAAAAAAAACACCAATAAAGTTTTATATGAAAGCATGGGATACAAAAACACATTAAGTCCCAGACTTGCCTGTGTGTGTCATTCTTGGTTTCACTTGCTGGCCTCGCAGACAATAATGAGGGAAGGACTGGAGGTGGCTCGGCTCACACAGGGCATAGAAGTCATCCTTCTCTCAGAAAGCTTTTGAAATTTGTGCCTGTAGAATCACTGTAAGTTGATCTGCCTGATTATGACATAACTTTGCCAGCTAATCCATCTTATATTCTTTATAGCATTAATCAAGATGTCATCCAGTGATAGCATTAAAACACTTCCCATTCTGCGGGTCTTAAAATGAAAGTTCATGCTGATATTTAGGATATAATAGAAGAACAAGCAATTATTGTCACTACTGGAGCTTTTAGGCACCAGAAATGTTTCCAGCCTGTTAGGGAAATGGACATTAGGCTTCTTGCATCTCATACTGCTTAACATTATTATTGCAGACCATCTGAGTAGATGAAGGTTGTTAAAAAACCTTTTTTTTTTTCTCTCATTAAATAGGCAGTGAGAAAATCTATAGAGCTTAGTCTTGGATGCTGTCTGCACTTAATCAGAGGTGCAGTGGCACATTTTGTATCCATGGTCATTCTGGCTTTGAATTTGGGTACTAACAGGAGAGTAGCACTTGCTGGATGGAACTCCTTTTGATCATGTGTGGGTACTGCTGCCCCTCATAACCTGCGCTTTGAGCAGCTAAACCAGGCTGAAAGACTGAGGGGGTGGATTCATTTAACAGGAAGCGCTCTCAAGGTTGGACATGAAAAGCTTTAAGTGCTTTTCCATTTGAGATTCAAGTCAAGTGAGCAAATTAATTCTGCCGATGAGGGAGTTGAGACCTTAGTTATAATAAAGGCAGTTTTTCATTAAGATAGTAAGATATGGCATAAAGAAAAATCAAGTTAAAGACTATTTCTTAAACACAGGCAAACAACCATCTATTTCTTTGTAGCTTCCTTTTTTCTTCCATCCTTGGTCTCTGTATATCTAAGAGGGGGGTAGAGACTTGTTGCTGTGAGCAGCTGGAGAGCTTTGTGTTGTGAAGTGGTGGGAGGAGAACAATTCTAACCACTAATGAAGACTTGCAATTCTTGTCCAGTTATTGAAAGGTAATTGTGCACTGATTCTTCAGGCTGAGCAGAAGGAGCCAGTCGGTGCTTTAGGGAGTACTGCTGTTACTGGCATGTACCTATAACAGTTCTGCCCTCTGAGATCATTTTGCCCAAGAATGATTTTAATAGAATGAGCTTGTAGGCTCCTCTGCAGTAATCGGTGAAGTTAGAATGAGTGACGAAGCCAAACAGCATCCTGGATGCCATTCAAACCATGACACATTCAGAGAGTGTTATGTTGGATCACAGTCAACAGTATTTTATCTCTTCAGTGATTATCTTAGCATTTACTGGCCTGGATGGCTCCAGGAGCGTGCATCCACGATGGCATCAGTATTGCTTTTGGGGCTGTGGGGTGCCCCCTGCTGTTGAAGGGCAGGGCAGCTCAGCACTCCAGTAACCCTCCCATTTGGGGAGAATCCAGCTGGCTCTTATCAAAGAAAGCTGTTGAGGCACCTCTGAGATTTTAAGATCCTCTGCCTGTTGATGCTGTAGTTTAATTAATTGCAACTGGCAGATTTAAATGAGAAACTCCATAGCTGGTTTCTCTGATTCTTGAAGTAAGGGCCTCCAACAGTCAAACTGAGGTCATGGTACAGTCAGTGAATCTTCCAGAAGGAGCTGTGTTTCTGTGTGCTCAAAGGATCTTACATGTTAATTGGTGCCTGGGTCTCCATTATTCTCCAGGGAAAGCCTGACATTGAAAATCTGGATGGATCTTAATCCTCTCACCAATGGAGTCAGCCTTCACAAGTCTCATAGGCAAATCCAAGCAGTATGAGAGTTGATGCGTGTTTGATCATTAAGCCTCTCACAGAGGCTTAGTCTCCCAGTGATCCTGACAGTAGTCTCAGGGCCTGTGTAAGATCTCTGGTTTCAGAGCAGCACATTAAGAGGTTGTGTTCAAGTCCTGAGACTGTTCAGTTTCTTCTTGCAGTGACAACTCAGTAAAATACTGGGACGTGTCCTCCAGCACCCATCCATGCAGGTCGAGGGTTGGGATGGCAGGCAGCCTTGTCATCTAGTCTACTGGGAAGGAGAGCTAAGATATTGGCAAATTCACAGCCAACAAATAACCTACTTTTCAGAATAATTTTGAGGGCAGACGCTGTAAATATTATGCCTACTTAAGAGAAGGAGTATTTGGTTACTGTAATGCTATAATGTGATGGAAAGTACAGCAGTGATAAGAGTAGCACAATCCTAAGCTACAGCAAATGAGCCCAAATACAGCAATCATGGATGTAGAAACAAGGGAAGAAAAACTACTTACCTTTGGAAGGCCTCAGGTAAGCAGGGATCTCCAGCAAGATACCCTTGCCTCCACTGCCAACCCTTAAATGAAGTCTGGGAAGGGGTGGAGCCAGTATCCACCCCTTCTGGTCATTCAGGTACATTGATAGCATACACCTGAGCTCCCCTGGCTTGGCCCTGCCTTCCCACCACGTGCTCCATCACAGGTTCAGGCTGTGACTTAGCATTTCTGCTGCAGTTGCTCTTATTGGTTCTTACCTGGAGGATGGCTTTAATCCAAAACAAATGGGGGGCATGGTTAGGAAGCTGATGTGCCAGAAATGGTAGCTAAAAATGACTTCAATAGTTATTTATCAGCCTTCGTAAGTAAATGACAGTAATGCAGGGCAACTTACTCATATCAGAATTTTTTCCTTTGTAAAGGTGCTCTTATTGTTTTCAGCCTTTTTGTTGTAGTGTTACCTGTGCACAGTGAAATGAGCCACAAGAGTTAACTGATTAATTGCAGCTTCTCTGGGAAGTTTTTAATGACACTTAAGATCTTAAGGATCTCATTTTGCCTTAGGAGATCATCTGAGGGCAAACTTCTGCGGTCAGCTCAGCTCCCAAGCAATGTTAACACAGCAAATTCTATTTTTCATGTATGTCTACCAAGTAAGCTAAAATAGGCTAAACAGTAACAGCTGGTAGGCAGTTTAAGAAGCTGCTGCTCTTTAGCTGTCAGCTCCTCCTCTCTCCTGATGAGAAACTTCTAGATTCTCCTAGTACCAATATTTCAGGTGTCTTGCTGGCCCACCTTCCTAGCATGCATTTAACATGAGCATTTAGGGTGTTACTGCACAAAAGGAGCTGCCCTCTGTTTCTTGAGTGCTGTACATGTTCCCAAGATGCATGGATGGGACTGGGACGCTGGCAGGTATGCACAATGCCTGTATCATGCCTTGCATCTTTCTCCCAGAAGCACAAAAACCCTGTCTTTTCGTGCAGCTGAGAAGGGAGCAGTATGCACAACACACAAAGGCAGAAAATACCTAGCACCTTTTGTGGTTCAGTTAACTCCAGTTCACAGTGAAGCGCCGTCTCTTGCTTCATGCAGCATATGTCAGAACACACAGAGCAAGTGTTTTGCGACTGAATTTCCTATCACCCTCTGAGGGCTGAAGCTCTTGAGGGGTCCTGTAGGTGCTTTTAAAGGCATGAACAGGAAGAACTCGGGACCGTTGCACTCAGATGCCATGTGTTTAGCAGCTAACGGTCCGTTTAGAACTGCAAAATGGACTCCACATCACTGAATCTGTGTTCAGGATGTCTCTGAGAATTGGGGTCACATCCCTCAGGTTACATACCATGCAGGTGGCACGCTGGGCAATAGCCAAGCCAGTGGGCTTAAGGTTTTTTTTTTTTCCTAGTGTGTAAGAAGCAAGGCATCTGAATACTCAAATGTGAAGATGTATACTCAGGGGAGCCCGCTGAGGGTGTCCTCAGTAAGCGGCTTCTTACCATGTGGTAGGTGGGACTCATCCTAAGCAAAGGGACTTGGTGAGCAGCCAAATCATCGCCTATGAGTGACTGTTCTGCACGTGTGATCCTTTGTCCTTTCTGTCCAAATCTGGCTGAGCCTGCCCATGGGTGCTCTCTGTGCTTCAGATGTGCCAGGAGCTCTGGTCTGTACCAGCTGATGAACTGGAGGCAGCAAAAACAACCATAATATTTGATAACCATAGTAAGTAATGCAGATAGGCTACATTACTACATTACGTGGCTGTAATTAGCATAGGAGCTGCTGGGTGCAGAGGAAGAGATGACTAAATCCAGGAATGCCTTCCCTCCATCTGTAGTTGTGTTGCTGCCAGTCAGTTATGGCCAGGAAGTTGATAATGGCTCCAGAAGAATTCAAATTAAACTTGGAAGAGAATTGGAAATTTGACAGGAAGCAGGTGCCCCAGGCTAGAAAAGTCCCTCTTGCATGTGCACTGAGGTTCGTGCCAGCTTAGCACAGGTAAGGTTTACGAATGCCTTCTTCCCTCATGACTTCAGCGAGAAGAAACCCTCCCCTCTGAGAAAGAGATGGATTCAGTGGTTCCCGTGTGTCCTGGGAATGGCTGGGAATAGCTGAGAGATTCCTGTTCTTGACAGTTGTCTCTTACTACAATGTGATCAGAGAGCACAGAGCCTTCAGAGAGCTGCCCCAGGTGCCCAATGCCCTGCCACTTGCGCTCACTGCCATTTGGCAGAGTAATGCGGCTCTGCTCATCTAGTGCCACAGCAGTGCCCAGCTTTTCTGCCAGGTGAGTTGCTTCGTCACGTTCAGCCTTGCTTAGCATCAGCTCTGCTCAGATGACGAGCTGGCTTTGTAGATATGGAGCAAATGCGCTGCTTGCAGTGCTGTTTCCATGGCACAAATCTGTTCCTGCCAAATCCCAGTTTTAGGATAGCATGCTTGGTTCCTGAGTGTGCAGCAATGGGGGAAGGAAGCGCAAGGGATGCCGGAGGATGAAGGCGGTGAAGATTAGCTGTCAGGGCTGGCAGAAGGGAGATTTGAGCCTGTTGCCAGTGAAGGCAAGGCGTGTGGTTCCTCATGGCTGTGTGGGATAGAAAGCAGTAACTTGGGTGGCAGGCTAAAATGTGGCAGGAACAGAGAGCCTGTGTGCAGGCGTATCCGTTGCAAATCAGATAACTTCTCAAAGAAGCCTCAGAGGCCATGGCTTTACTACTGGCATAAGTACGAAATAGTATCTAGTTTTACCCTTGCTTTGGCAACCCAAGTTTTTCAAAAGACATAGTAGTTGCCTGGGCAGAGTTCACAATCTTCTCTGGTGTTCCTGCCCTGACCACAGGCTGCCATACCCTGTTGGTGCGAGCCTGCACAGAAATCATGCTGACAGGACATGAGATGGCCAGTGTTATAGTTGTGGTTCTTGATATAAAGCTGCTAGGCATCATGAAGCTGAGTAGCACTTGGCTTTGGCAGTTAGACTGGAACCCCAGTGCTTCATAGTTACATAGGTCAGCTGAATCAACCTGAGCTCTTCTGAACCAAGAAATCTATCAATCAGATGGACCGGTATGCTTCAAACAAACAAGTCAGTTGTGCTTAAGGAGATGAGATCTGCGTGTGACACAAATGAAACACTGGAATAGCACTTGCAGTCATTGTATGTACTTCAGAAATGACTGGAAAAAGCAGAGGTTTTATGGATGAACCCCATCAGTGATGGAAGTTGAATGCAACAGCAAGTCTTGAAATTCACACTCCTGAATTTCAGGAAGGGTTAAGAATTAACTTGTTCATTTCCTTCTTTGAATATGTTTATTGTCATACATGGTACAATAAGGTCTGTGTGTCCAGGCTTCACAGTACCAAACTTGTCTTCTCGCACAGCGGTTTGTAAAATGTACTTTGCCTTTGCTTATTCAGCAAGCTCCTTTTCTAGTGGTCATCCTTCCCTATTAGAGGGAAACTGAATTTCCAGTGCAAACGCCATGGAATAACTTCTGTACCTGCCAGTGGAGGAGCTTCCTGCATTTTTGTTCTGTTTTTCTTTATTTTTCTCTTGCTAGGCTAAAGAAATTCTTACAAAAGAATCAAATGTGCAAGAGGTACGTTGCCCTGTCACTGTCTGTGGGGACGTCCATGGCCAATTCCACGATCTTATGGAACTCTTTAGAATCGGTGGGAAGTCTCCAGACACAAATTACCTGTTCATGGGAGACTATGTGGACAGAGGCTACTACTCGGTGGAAACGGTGACTCTACTAGTAGCGTTAAAGGTATGGCTGGACAGCTTTGTTTTGATGACCTTGGGCAAAACTGTGCTTTTGAGGGGATATGAAAGAATTGTTCCCCCATTGACACTGCAGTTGGCTTGAGCTAAATGGATGTAAGTTGGAACGTGTTAATGGACGCATGCTTTACATAATAGACCTGAGTGCTTGCCTGCTGCTTGAAGCTTTTAATTAGTATTTCTCCATATCTTTTACACAGTTCTTGTGTTAAAGAAAAGCTGCTTTTTTTTTTTCTTCCCCTTCTTTGGTCAATAGGTGCGTTACCCAGAGCGCATTACAATACTGAGAGGAAATCATGAAAGCAGACAAATTACACAAGTGTATGGCTTTTATGATGAATGTCTGCGGAAATACGGCAATGCCAATGTCTGGAAGTATTTCACAGATCTCTTTGATTATCTTCCACTTACAGCTCTAGTTGATGGCCAGGTAAGCTTTCCTGCCTTGAAAATAAACAAAACTGTTTGTTTTGTAGCACAGCGCAGGCTGTGCTGTCTGACCCATACATGAACAATCTCAAACGAGCTGGCTTAGCTTGTGGCCAGAACTTTTTGTGAAGCCCATGTGTTTCCTGTGGGTCTGGGGAAGAATTTGGTGAAGTATTAATACAAGTTGATGGTGCAGCAAGGCCTCTGCATTTGCTGCCTAAGGAATGGCAGGGTATTGCAGATACTGTTTATTTTAAAGGACTCTTCAGCAGGTGAGAATCCCTTTGTGACACAACACATGCAAGTTGACGTATCGCTGTGATACTGAAGGCACAGTATGTTTGTTGCTCCAATATTAGTGTGCAATCTGCAGCCTTCCAGTTTTGTTTCCATCTGAGGCAATTAAAATTTGTTTCTCCCCTGTAAGGGTAGACCACTGTAATTGCAAAAGAACGGGTTAAAAACAGCTATTTCTGAGATGAGTCTTCCCATAGCAAAGATGCATTTAATGGATCGTTCTTTTTTCTGCAACAGATATTCTGTCTCCACGGTGGCCTCTCTCCATCCATAGATACACTGGATCATATCAGGGCTCTGGACCGCCTGCAGGAAGTTCCACATGAGGTAACAGGAAACCAGATGCATTACAATTTAGATACGTTTGTTGAAAATGCAAATGTGCAGTCATGCAGAAATGTATTTGCACAATGAGACATACTATTACTCAGAAGATTATGGCCTCAGTAAGAGCTATAGCAAATGAAAATTCATTTGGTTAAAACACACCCAAGTCAATGTGCTTTGATTACAGCAATCTGCAAAAGGAGAGCTGTGGGGTTTTCACAGCTGTTTTTCACAGAAACACAGATTTTCTTGACCGTCATGCTGACTCAGTCATATTGGCAAGGGAAAGTGCCTCATTGCAGACTTCCTTGTGAACCAACCGCCAGCACACAAAGCTGTCGTGTCACTATCCCTCCACCCCAGCCAGTCCTTCTTGTGTTTTCGCTGCGTTCGTTGCTACCCTCTTTCCTCTGAGGTCCTGACAAAGTTAGAGGGAGCCTATAGGACATGCTGATGTGCAGGAGTCCCACACGGAGCAGCTGGGGAGTGCCAGTTGGACTGAAGGAGCTGCCTTCTGAGCTCCCAGGCTAGCAAATAGCTCTGCTCTGTTGGAGTTATTGGGGCTTACAGATGGTCTTGATTATCCCCCGATGAAAACAAACTGCTTGTCGTGACACGTCTTGGGTACAGGAGCAAGAGCAGAGTGGCAGGGTCTCCCTGAGATTTCTGAAAGTCTGAAATAAGCTGTTTGAATTGCCCCCAGAATTAGAAGGGAGGCTGCTCGGTGGGGCTTCTGATTGTAGATAGATGGTAATGATTGTTTTGTTACTCTGGGGTTTTCACAGTCTTATGCTGCATGTTTCCTGAAATCTGAATTTCCTGAGGACCTCTGTGTGTGATCCCTACCACGTAGCTTGGATCAGTGGATAGGAGACAGCAGAGGGCTCTGATAAGTACTAGACAATTTGTAGTGCCCCTTAGTTTCTTAACAGCTCAGCGAG
The DNA here is from genome assembly GCA_002909625.1 of Bambusicola thoracicus. Lineage (NCBI taxonomy): Eukaryota > Metazoa > Chordata > Aves > Galliformes > Phasianidae > Bambusicola > Bambusicola thoracicus. The sequence continues at coordinate 4,878 of PPHD01011156.1, read as the reverse complement.
AAAAGCTGCTGAGCTTCGCTTGTGAATGTTAAAAGTTATGTACCAGGATATTTCTGAATATGTAAAATCCAATGAACAGCAACTCAGCAGAGGAAANGGGTTTTCACAGTCTTATGCTGCATGTTTCCTGAAATCTGAATTTCCTGAGGACCTCTGTGTGTGATCCCTACCACGTAGCTTGGATCAGTGGATAGGAGACAGCAGAGGGCTCTGATAAGTACTAGACAATTTGTAGTGCCCCTTAGTTTCTTAACAGCTCAGCGAGAAAAGCTGCTGAGCTTCGCTTGTGAATGTTAAAAGTTATGTACCAGGATATTTCTGAATATGTAAAATCCAATGAACAGCAACTCAGCAGAGGAAATTACATGCTTAATACCCTGCCAGAAGAACTGCTGAAGATTAACCATCAATCTTTTGATTAGTT
>PPHD01011155.1:0-14167 GCA_002909625.1 Bambusicola thoracicus | reverse complement strand
GCCTTCCAAGAACTCAGTTGTTACTGTAGGGAACACTTACTGCTAAAGAACTTTAGTAATAGAGAAGGTATTACACTGATAGTGAGAAGGAAGAGGATAGCTCTAAAGATAGTTACTACAGAGTTCTAGCGAGGACAGATGGTCTAAAAAGTAATTGGAAATACTATAGTTAAAAATATTTGAGTTTGAAAATGTAGCAAGTCTGGTCTGCTTGGACAATGAGAACCAACACCCCAACTTCCTTGAGCCTAGTATCTTCTAGTCTGTCACATGACAACAGTGTCCACACTTCGCTGAGGAAAAGCAGAAAATTATGCCAGCTGAGAATGTGGTGGCCATGGGATTTTATTCTCTCTTAATGAACATCAATGGAAAAGTATGGTAATACTTTGGCAGAGAGGCACAAAAGGGGCCCTACGCAACCTAATCTAGTAGATGGCCACTGTGCCTATGGCAGGAATTGAAACTAGATAGTCTTTAAGGTCCCTTCCAACCCAAGTCAATCTGTGATTCTATGATGGGAAGTTAAACATCTCTGTTAAACACAAAAGCTGAGAAATTGAATTTGATATGCTTGGTATGTATTACTGTGCTGTTGATGGTTGGACTGGATGATCTTGGAAGTCTTTTCCAACACTGGTGATTCTATTTTTCTATGATACTGAGGCAACAGTGGGATGTTGCCCTCAGAAATGCGTGCCTGTCTCTCCACTTCATCCATGTGGAAATGGAGCAATTAACTCTGGAAGAAATTTGTGGTATATTCTGTATCCTTTTTGCAGTTTTTATATAACTGATACTAATGTTTCTCTTGTATTGATAGGACAACCCTCCCCAGAGAATGACAATACCATAAAAGACTTACTGCCGGAGGATGCTGGGATTGATCACCAGACTGTTCACCAGCTGATCACTGTGCTAATGAAGTTCATGGCAAAGGATGAAAGCAGTGCTGAGTCGGACATCAGCAGTGCTAAAGCTTTCAACACAGTCAAGCGCCATCTGTATGTCCTGCTTGGTTATGATCAGCAGGAAGGATGCTTCATGATTGCACCACAGAAAATGCGTGTTTCCACCTGCTTTAATGCTTTCATTGCTGGAATAGCACAAGTAGGTGAAGGCACTTACTGTCTTTTTCCACTATTTCTCTTTGCCTGTTGTTGAAATGGTGGTAGCACAGCTGTATTTGTACCAAACTAATGCCTTCTTTCTTTGTCTTCAAAGTAAAGAGAGCTGTAATTTCTTACCTTATAACGCTCTTCTAAGGCTTGATTCTTACTGATAGAGCAGTTTGTGATCCTAGGATGAAAGATGTTTCATGCTTGCAGAATATTCTTTGTGGTGAAGCATTGTCAGATGTTGGTGTTTCATAGGCAGAATAGAAGGTTTTAATGCGTACTGAATAGCAGCAAATGCATCCTGATTCATTGTCTTGGGGCATCATTGCTGTATATTGTTCATGAATAATCCCTCGGTTGTACATTTTGAAGCTGAAGTGTGTAAAAGTAGTTTCAGGCCTGCTATGGTTTACTGAGTGTCTGTCAGTGGAAATTTAGATCACTGGACAGGATCTTCCATGTTTTTCCTATGTGTTTTTGAGGCTTGGATACCCAAACTTCAGTGATCAACGTTGACCTGATTTTCAGTTAACACAATCTAAGTATCATTCTCTACCTTCCTTTTCCTCTGTCTTTGAAACATCTCAGGATAGCCAAAATCACAATTTCTGTTTGAAAAGCTTTACAGTTGAATCCTGTCTCGTTTGAAGTGAAATGGAGTTTCAATAGGCTATGATTTTTCGGTAGATGTCCCTGTTAATTGCAGGGGAACTGGAGTAGATGACCTTTAAAAGGTCCCTTCCAACTCAAATGATTCTATGATTCTGTGATTTCCTCCATGTAGCAGGCACCAAAACTAGCTTGTATTTTGGGACGATTTTTTTTTTTCTTTAGCTGTTGGGCTGCTTTCAGATTTTATCCTTGAAAGCATGCATCTTTCCCTCCCTAGCAGCAGTTTGAAGCCAGTTCAGTATTGCCCCACATGGTGGCAATGTTGTACAGTCGTGTTCAGAGGGGAATTACAGCAGGGATAGAGCCTAGCTGTGCCATGTCAGGCTCTGCATCCCAGGCTGAGTTCTGCTCAGTGTTTGCAACATTATTTATTCCAGATCTTCCTGTGATATCTTAAAAAAATGGATCTGCTCAGTTAAGACATATCTGCATTACATTATGTGCTGTGTTAAGGCCAAGTTCTGTCTTCCTTGTATGGATGATTTTTTTCCTGTGTTATATAATTGTATGTCATCCTGAGAAGACAAGGCACACTGCAGAGAAGAACCATATTTGGTGATTATATGTCATCTGTTCAACAGGGTAACCGTACAAAGATAGGCATAGCATTCATCTGTTTAGGTCTATGCACATAACAGTAAAATTTGAAGCAGCTACGCATCAAACTAGAGGATTTTGTAGGGGCTAAACTTTATTCATCTTGTTCAGGAGGAAACTTGAGAGATGAGCTTTGTGTTAGTAAATTAGACCCATCCCTTTCCTGTAATAAAAGCAAAACCAAAATATGAAGACCTGAAGGAAATGGATGATGTGGATGAAATGTTTGTGTCTGTTTAGATGAATAAGCACCCTGTTAAAGCACCAAATCCACTTAAACTGCGGGAAGGCGATAGACCTTAGGGGATGTGCTGGATTTTGCTTGCTGTGCTGTTGTACCTTCCTAGACAATGACCATTCTTTGTCAGTGTCAGAGGAAAGGATTTTGTGGGTCATTGAAATTATCTAATTCAACTGTCAATTCCTGGGCATACAGCTTTAAAGAAAAATCACACAGGTAGGCATCCAGGCAGGTCTTAAATCATAGAATCATAGAATCACAAGGTTGGAAATGACCTATAAGATCATCTAGTCCAACCGTCTTCACACTGCCACTGCTACCACAAGCACTAAACCATATCTCCAGAGAAGAAGACTCACAACCTTCCTGGACAGCTTGTTCTTATGCTCCATTGCTCTGATACAGAAGAATTTTTTCCTTTTGTTAGTATGGAACTTCCTGTGTTGCAGTTTGTGACTGTTGCCCCTTGTTCTACTGTTGCTTACCACCAAAAAGAGTCTGGCCCTATCAGCTCAACTCCTGCAGTTTACATGTTTATAAACAGTGATGAGATCCCCTCTCTGCCTTCTCTTTTCCATACTGAAGTGTCCCAGGTCTCAGCCTTACCTCATATGGGATACATTCCAAACCCTTAATAACCTTTGGCACCCTCCACTGCATTCTTTCTAGGCGTTCCCTGTCTTTTTGAACTGCAGAGCCCAGAACTGGACACCGTACTCCAGATGTGGCCTCACCAGGGCAGAGTTGAGGGGGAGGATTATCTCTTCTGACATGCTGGCCACACTGTTTTTAGTGCACCCCAGGATACCACTGGACTTCTTGGCCATAAAGGCACACTGCTGGCTCGTGGCCAAACTGTTGTCCAAAAGGACACCCAGGTCCTTCCCTGCAGAGCTCCTCTCCAGCAGGTCAATCTCTAACCCATACTGATGCATGTGGTTATTCTTTCCCAGGTGCAAGACTCTGCAATTGCTCTTCTTGAAGTTCATCAGGTTTCTCTCTGCCCAACTCTCCAGTCTGTCCAGGTCTTGTTGAATGGCAGCACAGCCTTTCAACAAGAACGGGACAGACTGGAGAGTTGCTGCAAGACTGACAAGAAAATAATGAAAACTGTCAGTACGGTGTCAATTTAGAAAACAAACTAACAACAACAAGAAGTAACCCATAATTGCATCGTGTCTGGTAAATATGGGATACATATAGCATAGTTTTATCTATTAAAGCACGACCAATTTGTGCCATAATATAAGGCTATCCCTGCATATAATACATGTTCTGGACATGACAATGTATATTAGTATTCTGACTATGCAAGATGAAAAACTTCCAGTATGCATCTTCTTTTGTTTCATTTTACCTATTTAGCTAAAATAAGAGCCTGAAAACTGGCAAAAGTTTTTAATTGATAGTAAGACTACCATAAAGATGTTTATTTGTTTTTACTTAACTGATATCTAAACTGAATTATTTTGGTTTATCTCATCAGTGGAGCTGATTTTGGTGAGCTCACCCCTGTGCTGATATTCTTTTCAGGTGATGGACTACAACATCAACCTGGGAAAACACCTTCTTCCTTTGGTGGTGCAGGTGTTGAAATACTGCACTTGTCCTCAGCTAAGGCATTACTTTCAGCAGCCTCCTCGCTGCTCCCTCTGGTCCCTCAAACCTCACATTCGGCAGATGTGGTTAAAAGCTTTACTTGTCATTCTCTATAAGGTGAGTGGTCCCAAAGAGATGCTGTTTATCTTAAAATTCACATTTGAAAGTGAAATTTATTACATGGAACACCTAACTGTACTGCAAATGAAAGGAACTGCAAAGAACACCTCTGACTTGCTTACTCTTTGTGTTTAATTTCAGAGCCCAAATTAGTTGGGCTTTCAACTGTGCTACCTGACCTTGTTTTTCCTGCTGTCTGTATTGTCTTTCCCATAGTTAACTGTGAAGGAAAAATATAGGTTTGAAAACTGTAAACTGCTATGTAAAGATTGAAAAGCTAGTTAGAAAGGTCATAAATAATATTTAGGTTTGTTAGAAACAAATTCTAACTTTTGAAAGGGGAGTCAGCTTATTAGCTTTTACTCTTTAGTTAAGTGATGCTTTTTGTGATTGTTGTTAAAATATAGGATGTTTACACACTGAAATGTAGTTGTGAATACTTTTGATATGCTTAACAAAGTTCTTGCAGCTTCACAGAGCATGCAAGGAAGTGGAGACACTAAAAATGAATGGTAAATGCAAATTGAAATACAGCGATGGGAGGATAAGAACTTTTACATTACTATGAATAACTGGTTTTGCCATATAAGTCAAGAAAGCAATATATTAAATCTATAATAGGGAATCTATTGAAATAGCTGTACAAAGTTGAAAACAGTCCTGCTCCTCACCATGTGTTTAGAAATGTATGATCAAAGGAAGGCAAAGGGCACTCAAGCTGACAGTACTCTTGTCATTTTTCTGTTTTACTGCCTAAATGTTTATCCATGGAGAAAAGTTGAGTTTTAAGCTGAAGTTTTTCTCTTTCACTGAACAGTACCCCTACAGAGACTGTGAAATCAGCAAGATTGTACTTCACCTAATCCATATCACAGTCAATACCCTCAATGCTCAGTATCACAGCTGCAAGCCCCATGCAACTGCTGGTCCTTTGTATAGTGACAACAGTAACATAAGCCGATACAGTGAAAAGGAAAAAGGTACTTTAAATACTTTCATTTTTTTGGTAGTCATTGATTTAATCCATGAAGTATCACAGATGTTGTAGAAATGGGCAGATGTGGTCTGAAATTTAGAACATAATTCTCAGAATTAAGTCCAAGGTCTGATTTATCTGACAACCTATAGCCATCTATAGCAACAGAAATAAATTCACTGTTTCGTTGTAGACTAAGCAGAGCACAGCAGTCTAACTTTTATCTTGGAGAGAGGGTGCCTTGGGCTGGGTAGTTCAGTCACCACACCTAGGTAGTCCTTGGCCTTTTTAGTGAGAATATTAACTGATTGTGCACATACATAAGACTTGCAACCACCCTTCATTGCATTATTGCTATATTCAGATATAGAGAATGCAATTCATCTGACCAAGCATACATATATATGTGTGTGTGTGTGTCTATATTATATGTATATATAGACACGCACACATGCTCTAGTGGTCTAGAATCAAGAATCCATTTGGTTAAGATAAAAAACAAAACAAAACAAAAAAAAACCAGCCCCTTCTGGAGCGCATTTAATCTCATCTTAAAGCAGATGTTAAAAATAGTGAATTAAAACTACCTTATAATAACATGGCATAGTACCAAATAGTAGAGGTTTAAAACTGGAAGTGATGAGCTCAGTCTGTTTTCTTTCCCTGTGTAAATGGAGCTAAAGTTGAGTAGCTCAGAAGCCAACATGTATGATACCTATGTCTAAAGGCGGAAGACTGGTTCATCCCTTGGAGTCTGCATTTGATTGTTTGCTCTCAACTGCTTGCTAGCTGTAACAGAGGTACTGTGCTGGTGTGAGCTGGTGTAAGGTTAGATCTAAAGTAGTCTCTTGATTTATTAAGCCCAGTCCCTGCAGAAGTTCATATTATCAACTTTCTTTGATGTTTTTTTTTTTCATCTTATCAATTAGTTTTCTTATCCCTGAAGCTTTAAAATGTTTGTTTCAGGACTTCACATTTAGTAGAAACTTCCAGCGTTTTGAAGGTTAAAGACATTAATGTCCAGTTTATGTCTTCAGTTTTTGGCCATTCCAGCTGTTTGACTTCTTTGCCTCCTCTTCATTCCTCAGTACCAAATCCACTTCCTCTCCATGTCCACCTACTAGAACTGACAAGGCAAAATTTATTTCTTCTCTTGAACCTAAGGAGACACATGATTGATATGGATTTTTCTTCCCTTTCCTTATTTTTTAAGTAGCTATTTCATATAAGTGATGTATTTATTTTTTGGTGCATAGATGGACTTATGTCTTTCTTCCTTTCTGCCGTTTCCAACCACAGGTTCTCATATTCAACCATAATGCTTTACTATTGCTACTCAGATCAATATTTTCACAGTTCATATTCTTAGATTTCATTCTGTTATTGTTACCAGCCATTCAAGATTATTGTTCTCTTTTTCTTTTTCACTTTCCTGTTTTGTTTATTACATACCCTGCAGTCATACTAATTCCCATCTCCTGCAATTTACAGTTTCTCACTGAGCATTATAGGCAGTTATTTACTCAAGTCAGTGTCCAGTGCTATTGTTTTCTTTTATCTAAGGAATCTGTGCTATTAATAGGAAAATATCAGCTTAGAATGGTAAAAACATTGGTATGCTTTTGTTGTATTGTAACCCGTTTTCCATTTATCTCTCTTCTTTCTGACTTGAATTCATTATGTAACAAGAATGGAGAGGTTCTAGCTATTTTCTATAGGCATTCAGTCTTTTTTTAACAAAATTCAGGTGACTATTCAATTCAAGTTTAATTGAAAACTTAGCTGAGGTTTTATCACATTGGCAGCTTTTCAGTAAAGAAATTGCACTCTGTTAAGATTAATAACGTTTTTTTGTTCTCCAGCAGAGGAAGACAGTGTTTTTGATGAGTCTGACATTCATGATACACCAACTGGACCTTGCAATAAAGAATCTCAAACATTCTTTGCAAGACTGAAAAGAATTGGTGGCAGCAAAATGGTGAAATATCAACCAGTTGAGATGAATGCTCAGAGAAGTATGATTTTTTTTCTTATCTTGCTCATGTAGAAATAGTTTCCCACTCATAGTTTCAAATTACCACCTTTCTTTGTAGAGTTTATTGCGCTGCATGTCCACAGTGCTGTAATCCAAAGTTATTTTGAAACCTGTTCAAAATTGTCTGTATAGCTAATTTCTTCCTTTACCTTTTATAAGTAATGCAGCCATACCAAATGTCCTTAGAAATTACTTGACTGTGCAATCTTCTATCCAGTGCATAAGGTAAAGCAGTTGGTTTTCAGATTGCATCTATCCAGGATGAGTAGAATTTGGACAAATCCTATTGTTTACATATAGGTATTTTTGTTTTTTTTTTTTGGTAATTATTGTTTTGTTTATCTCTTTTAATTTGTAAAAAAAAAAAAATAAAAAAATCTATACGATGTGTCTCTGAGGTGAAAACAAATTGTAGAGGGTTTTGATTAATACTGGTTTTGTATGTGAAATGCCAGTGAATTGTGAGATGAAGATATCTTGCAGAAGTTTCCAACTAAGGTAGTATTAGCTCTTTCTGTTTTAATCAGGTGAAATAGAGCTGGCTGAATATAGAGAGACGGGGGCCTTACAAGACAGTATTCTACGCTGTGTGAGAGAAGAAAGCATTCAGAAAAAAAAACTGCGCTCTCTAAAACAAAAATCTCTTGATATAGGGAATGCAGACTCCCTGTTGTTTACATTAGATGAGCATCGCAGGAAGTCCTGCATAGATCGATGTGACTTAGAAAAACCACCTGTCCCTGCTGCTTATGCGATACACAGGCAGAGTGATTATGGACGATCTCGGCAGAATTCTTCTACTAAAGCTGAAAATATAGAAATACAAGAAAATCCTCCTCCTGCAGAGAGTTTCCAGGAAACAAGAAGACCTGTCATACCAGAAGTTAGGTTAAACTGCATGGAAACCTTTGAAGTGAAGGTGGACTCTCCAGTTAAACCTGTTGGTCCCAAGGACGATTTAGATCTGATAGATTTGTCCTCTGATTCCACATCAGGTCCTGAAAAGCATTCAGTGCTTTCCACTTCAGACAGTGACTCTTTAGTCTTTGAACCACTTCCTCCTCTAAGAATAGTGGAGAGTGATGAAGAAGAAACAACAAACCAGTTAAACGATGAGGTCTCTGGCAAAACCACTGTGTCATCTCCCTCAACACCTATCAATGTCTCTGCGCTCAGTCTCAGCACAACTCCTCTGGTCCAGTTCAGCATTGAAGATTGCTCCAAAGACTTTAGTTCTAAGGATACAAGCAACAGCACTTCAGCAGGAATAGAGGACATCCTTTCTACTTCTCCCAAAGATAAAAAGAACTCTTCGGATTTAGGGAAGCCTGAGGAACTTCATGACGTATCCTGTGGGAGCTCACTCACACTGAAACAGAAAAGGGACCTGCTGCAGAAGTCATTTGCCCTTCCAGAAACGTCCCTTGATGATAACTCTGAACTCAATGTGGAGGAAATTAGGCCTAGTGGAGCAATTCCAAGTCCCAATGTTAAAACAGTCCTCATTAAAGTTCCCGAGGATTCTGAAAACCAAACCGAAAGTGATAAACTTGGTAACAACCCAGAGTCTGATACTGAACAAAACACAGAACAAAAACAAGAGGAAGAGACTGAGGAGTCAGAATTTAAGATTCAGATTGTCCCCCGCCAGAGGAAGCAGAGGAAGATTGCTGTGAGTGCTATTCAGAGAGAATACCTGGATATTTCCTTTAACATCCTCGACAAGCTGGGAGAGCAGAAGGAAGCAGGTGAGCTCAACTGCTGTCCTAATGGCATATTGTGAAGGTTTTTGCAACAGATAGGTATATATAGAGAGATATGTGATCTGGTGCAATCTGAACTAGCTGAATGCTTCCAGGTATTTGTTTTTCACAAGGAATGTACTAGCCATGCAGGTATCATGTATGTCCGGGGAAGAGCCCGTGTGAAAAGGAAGTTGGAACTCAATGACAAAAACACTGCCGCTCATATCAAAGTTAGGGAGTGGAACTCCATGTCTTTTTTGTGAGCAGTCAGTAAAATTTCTGTGCCTTTTATCCTGTTAACCTTGTCCATATAATGCTGGTCATTCTCTCTATATAGTGTTTTTTGTCTCTTATTTCTTCTGCAGACGTAAGCCAATGGAAAGCAAACTGGAAAGCAAACTTAGCAGAACTAAGAGCACGTGGAATTAACTACAGATTGCATTTAGTACCAAAGATATTCATGTTTTGTTTTTATACTGTAGTTGGGTATACTTAAAGTTCACAAGGCTTGTATTTATTAAAGATTTGAAGTGCTACAATATGGAAAGCTATAGAGTATTTCTGTGCATCCTTAGCTTTTTTTCAGATCATTTCAATACAGGGTTTTATTCCTAAGTTCTTCAGGTAGAGAGAAAGTACATTTTAACTGTTCAGATTTCAACTGAATGTGTCAAGAACATAAAAATGTATTCTGCTGCCTCTTCTGTGGCTATTTCTTTTCAGGATTTTTCAGTGATTGGATTTTTATCAGTCTTTTATAATTAACGTATGTTTTTAAAAATCAAAAAATCCTCCAGGCCTCAGCTCTTTGAAGAGAAGAGTAATACTTAATGTATGCTTGACCTCACTTATTTCTCAGTTACTTTAGAGGGAACCATGGTATAATTTCCAATTATGATTCATGATTTCGCGATATCCCAGTTCTACAAGGAGAAATCATTCAATGTGATCATAGCTGTGCTGTTACCTTTGTTTGAGGCCGAATGTCCCATTTGTGGTACCAGTAAGCTGATGAACTGCTGAAGCTTTGTAAAAACAAAAGAGAGCCAAGTGCTTTTGAACCTTTCACGTAGGTTCTTTGAGAAGAATGATCATTAGAAGTATTTTTGATTCAAATGCTTTTTTTTTATTAATAGTAAGAACCACTAGTAAGTTTTCATGAATTCCCTAACAAAAATATCCTTGAAACATCTTGAAAGGACTGTGCCAGTTCTGAAACGCCACATGGAATCTAGGATTTTGGCATATACAATAGTCATTTGATGGCAGGCATCTACATATCTCATCCAAAGGGAGCATAAACCAGTCACAATGACTCATTAAATGCTCACTTATGTTACAGTCAGTTTGCATAACTAGGTAATTTAGTTACTTGGGTAGTTTAATGTGTCTCACGCATCTGTTTTCCTTTGTTTAGCCTTACTAATTAATTTATTTGAGAACATATGTGTTGTAATTAATTTAAGTAGGCTTAGTATCACCATCAAAATATAGTGATTGTAAGTTCAAAGCCTTGTTTGAGCTTTGTCAGCCTGTTGTACATACATATGTGTTAGAAGGGCTTCTGACATAAGTGATTTCTGAATTAAATGTGCAAATGGTGATTGTTTCTTCAGCTACACAATTGTAGGATACAGAATTTCCTGCCTGAACCTCTTTACAGCACAGATACATATTTACATGTTGGTGGTCCCGTTAATCAATTTGTGAGTGGGATCAAAATCAAACTCTATGTGCATTTGTTAGTTCTGAGCTCTAAATGGGTGTATGTACAAATCTCCTTCAAAAATGATTTTAAGTAATAGATCTGTGTGCATCTGTAAACATTACGACTGAGTCCTTTTAGAACTGCTGCAAATGCCAGATCGTGAATGGATGATTGAAAAAAATATGAAAAAAACATCCAGCATGAAAGCAGATGGAAAATATGTATCGATTATAAACACTGACAGTTTAAGTACAATCTCTGTATGTAGATCCTGCTGCCAAAGGACTTTCAACTCTGGAAATGCCAAGAGAATCATCTTCTGCACCAACCCTTGAGGCAGGTGTCCCAGAGACAAGCAGTCACTCTTCCATATCAAGTAAGTGCATCCCGGATTGAAGAATTTAATTTCTTGTTATATTTATACATCAGAAACATATCATATATGGCAAATGCCTCCCTCTGAGTTCTCTTGATTATTGGAAACATGGCTGTGCTAGACATCATTAGACTTGTTAAATCTATGTTGAGGATGTTAGCAGTTAGTAACCACAAGATTTTCTGTTGTGACCTGGCAAATTTGTGAAATGTGGTTTTCCCAATTTAGGCTAGGTAACAGATAAAAGCAGAATTTCACTGAAGCTAAATGCTTATTTTACAGCGAGAGAAAAAATTGTCAACTGTCTGTGCACTGAGCAGAGGAGGAGAGCTTCACAGGACTATTACTGTGGTCTTCATCATATTTATTGTTTTACCTTAAGGAAAAAGAAACACAACAAAACTCTTGCAATTTTTGTAAAATGCTTTTAACTGCCACTCAGCTGAAATGCATTAACTTCTCATCTGAGAGTTCTATACTCGTCTCAGGGGAAAGTGAACAAGGTTGATTTAAAAAGTTATTGTCACATGGCTTGATAGAACAGGTGTAGTTAACGTTGGAAGGTAGAGGCATCTTGGAATAGTTTAATAAGATCCAGAATTTCATGTCCATCTAGGTAATGTTAAGTAAGACATCTGAAGGTTGATGGGACAGCATCTGTCGGTAGTAGAAAAGGAAGGGGAAATGATGATCTGCTTTGATACCAGTGAGCTGCTAGATCAGTGTATCAGCCCTATTAAAGGATGATGTTATTGTGGCATGCTAGATTATCTCTTGGAACAGTGGTTTCCTCTCTGCTTTTACCAAAAGCATCTTGAGTCATGTGCATTTCATAGATTTGAACACTTGCTGTCCACCTAATGACATAGAAGTCAATCAGAAAAGCAGCTAAATAGCCACCAGTTAAGACCTATCTCTGTCTAGTTTCCGTGAGCGCTCTGTGTTTCTGTAAATTCCAATACATGAAATGTGGAGTAGTATCTATATCATACTGAGCAGTTCAAAATGGCAGGAACCTGCAGGTAGCCCTGGTAGTTGCAGCAGCAACAGAGGCAGTAGCAGCAGGTGCAGAAAAGAGTAGGAGGCTAGAGAGATCCCAGGGAGTACCTGAGAATGTTTCTGAACCACAATACTTTGTGTGTGTAATCCCATTGTATGGCAAAGTCAAAGTCAAGTAAGTGGGGCAGAAGTCTGGCCTGGCAGAACAGGGAACTCTGCCTGGAAATAAACTGGAAAATATCTGACCTCCACAAGCAAGGCCTGGCTTCACAGAAAGAGTACAGAGCTGTAGTTTGCATCTGCTGGAAGAAAATGTGAAATGTCAAACCTCAGCTTGAGTTGACACTGTCTACTGTGGTGTCAGACAACAAAAAAGGCTTTTTCAAGTTTGTCAGTTTGAAAGAGGTCACCTAAAAAGTAAGGAGAAAGGAAGGCTGGAGGCTTAATGCCTTTTATTACCTCAATATTTAACTTGGGCTGCCTGGACCTCAGAACTGGAGAACCATGATTAGGGGAGCACTGTTTTCCCATCTCTGGTCACCAGAATTGTAAGGGACCAACTGTATCAGCTCAACATTTAAGCTTAACTTATTAAGGCCAAGGGGCCAGATGGAATTCACCCTTGTGTACTGAAGGAGTAAGTAGATGTTATAGCTCAACCCCTCTCAATAATTTACTTCTTTCTGTGTGCCTCAGTTTCCAGCTGTAAAATGGAGCATGGATACATCTATTTTGTCCCTTGCATATTTCGACTGAAGTATTTTTGGCCTTTCACTACATGACTTTACGGAGCTTTGCATAACAAGTCCTGATCAGGATTGTGCACACAAGGCACTTCATAACACAAACAGATAACGTTGCTTGTTCAACCAGTGCTAGGCCACAGAAAGCATGTCATTAATTATGATAGGAAGATACTGCCTTTGGACTTCTTGAGGAGACAATTCCTCAGCAAAGTGATTGATCAGATCACTAGCTAATATATGAAAGACTCAGCAAATAATATATGAAAATTATTTATCCCCTCATGATTCGCAGGTTTCCTGTAGACTACCTGGTCATGAACCACTTCCCACCCTCTATTACCAGTCAGTCATAGACTGGAAAAGTCACATGCTGGTCCACAGCAGTCAGCCTGGCTCCAGCATGGTTCAAAGGCAGACAGCTCTCTGGGTTTTACGTTTTTGAATTTTCTTTTTCTTTTTTAATTCCTGATAATTGAAATCATTGTTGTATGTGAGAGATCAGGTAAATAACAGTAGAAATCCAAACCTGCTTAACAGTAGCCAGATGATGGGAAATGTACGTGAAAGTTTTTTTTTTTTAATTCTAGCCACAAAAGCTGTTAAGAAAATTCAAAGAGAATTTTCTAAAATTTGGCAGTCATCTGCACTCCAAGCAGTCTTGTCAGTTCTAACATTAATTGCTGTTCTTTCATTAGGAAATTCTGTACTTGATAAAGTGATAAAGCATCTATTTAAAATTCTTGCCCTGAAATTGATGAAAATTATATTTTTTCCTAATTTTCTGTGAAAAAAAAACAGCTGCAATATAACATAATAATGTCCTGGCCTGGTTTCATTCAAAAAATTCAGTTATACAAGGACTACTTTGCAGCAGTGCTGCAGGAGGCTGTACTTGTACCAAAAATACCAAATTAAATGCACTCTGATACATTGGAAGGATATAATAAAGTAAAACTGAAAATACTTTACCTGGTAAAATAGTTTGCGTGCAAACTTCTGCTGACGTTATTGTTGTGTTTATTAACGCAAAGGGCATGAGTTGTTTTTTTGTTTTTCTTTTTAGGATACATTCTGCTTTTTTAAAACGTTGTATTAAAACAAGGTTGAACATAGGCACAAATAAAAAAAATCATTAGAAGATTTTGATTTGTTGTCCTTGCTGTTGAGCCTTACTGAGGAAGCCTTTTCCACATACACTTACGGCAATATTTGTGAAGCTTTCCTGCGTGGAGATG
>PPHD01011154.1:1347-19043 GCA_002909625.1 Bambusicola thoracicus | reverse complement strand
ATTCTCATTATAAGGTAGACATATTCGCATGAAGAGAACCTAAAACGCGGGATCTGTTTTCATTTCTGAAGAACATTTGCATTCTGTCCTGGGGTGAGTTGTTCTGTGGCATTTGCATCCAGCAGGAGATGCTTATGGTTGCTGCTGGATTTTTTTCTGTTTGAAACTGGAGCCGGCCAGTGGAATTACCACTGAGTCACTGCGAGCAGAGATGGAAAAGCCCAATTAGATCATCCAGCCCTTCTCCTTCCTGGTGTAAGATTATTGTGTACCAAATAGTTCAGTGCTTTTTCCAGTGTAGTTTTAAATGTCCCCAGGGATGTGCCTTGCCTCTCTTCCTTCAGGCAAATATTCCGTAACCTTCTGCTCTTCACGATTAGAAATCTTTTCCTGAGATTTGACCTAAATTTCTCCTTTCTTAAGTACATTCCATTTGCTGATGATTTATTACCTTGAACCATTCTAAGTAATTCCACTCACTCTTTGATACTGACATCCCTAACAAGCTGTGTTCTTTGTCCCTTAATCAGAACAGCTCTCCATGCTTAGTCTGTCTTTACAGCCTTACGGCGCCTCTACTTCAGCCTATAGGCTAGTAAGGATTTTTTCTATATTCGTTGCACTGCCATCTTATGTCTGTTTTCTTGAGGATGCCTTCTTATGACAGTGACATTTTCATGATTAACATGCCTGAAATTTCAGTTTTCCTCTGGAAGAAAGCTGTAAAAATGCCGTCATTGGGCAACTGCGGTTATTATCTTCTGAGGATGTACAGATAGAAATAAAAGATTATCTCTAATTACCAGGCCTGCCAATTTAGCCAGAAACTGTCTCCTGCATCACACTAATACATTCCGATTTCAGGGTAAGTTAGTAATGGCTCATGATGCAAAAAGAGTGTAAAAAAAACTTTCCTACTCTGCGGTGCCAAATCTGTGATAGCTGTTTTACTTTGCTGAGAGCAAGAACCAGCAGAGGAAAATAGTTAGCCAAGACCAAATTCTCAGTGGCTGTATGTTGAGCAGTTCTGTAGAATTTGAAGGTAGCAAAAAAAAAAAAAAAAAAAAAAAAAATCATTCCTTTAAGTGGAAATCTTCATCATAATCACCAATAGAACAATTAGCAGGAAGGGGAGTGGGGATATGAGAGATGGGGGAGTTCTGAAAGTTGCAAAGTTCTGATTTGTATCACTCCCATCAGCCTTTATCAGCTTTTAATTGTCAGGTTTTTGGTGGAAAGGGTAAGAGGCCCCAAACTTACAGTTGCATTTCCCTTTCATGAAGGTTGAATTTAGCAATCAAATTGCATTTGTTGAAATAAGATACTTGTTAGTTTTCCAAATTCTGACAACACCGTTGACAATTATTGCTAGACTGTCTGGAGAGACTTGCTGGTACACGTGTAAATCTTGATAGAAATGTACCTTTTGTTCCTTTGCTAAAAATAAGAAACTCCCTCATTTGTATCACACTTGCAGGGGGGAAAAAAAAGCCAAAAACACAAAAAGGTTTTGCTGCTTTCATAAAGGCAGTAGACTCAAATTGCAATATAAGAAATTCTATTGAAATGCTTTTTTAAAAAAAAGCTTTTTTTGTTGTGAAGCTGAATGCTGGAGCAGGTTGCTTGGAAAAGTTCTGGAGTTTCCATCATACAATCATAGAATGGCCTGGGTTGGAAGGATCATTGAGTTCCAACTCCCCTGCCACAGGCAGGGCCTCCAGCCTCCAGATGTGGTACTAGAGCAGGCTGCCCAGGGCCCTTTCCAACCTGGCCTTGAACCTTCAGGGACAGAGCATCCACAGCCTCTCCGGGCAGCCTGTTCCAGCACCTCACCACTCTGTGAAGAACTTCCCCCTGACTTCCAATCTAAACGTTCCCTCCATGAGCTTAACGACACAGTGCAAAACAAAGAGATGGACAGTTCTGCTGTATATGTTTATTCCTATACATCCTCTTCTGTTGCTTCACCATTTGCTTACTTTTCATGGACACAGTGCAAAATGCTGCCAAAGTGGCACTGTCCATGCATGAGCTTTCCCCTTTCTACCCTGTGCCTTTCATAAACTGCATTGGTCATTATGGCAGTAGAAGTTAGGCTTTTGTTCTGGGTACAGCGCCTTTCTCTCCTGTTCTCTCTGGAGTATGCTTCCTTGTGTATACCTTTGCATACCTCAGGTGCTTAGGTTTGGATTTTACTTCTCATTGCTGTGGAATGTACATGTGCCTATCCTTGGGCTCTACTTTGGTGTGCATTTCTCTTTCCTCTGTTCTTTTTTCCTCTCCCAGTTGCTTTAACTTAGAATTGTACTTCTGCTGTCTAAGCTGGACTTCAGCTCTTTCAAAGCCCACTTGATTGTTTTTCATGCCTTTTTCAGTGAACTGTTTTTCATGCCTTTTTCAGTGAACTGTTTTCCTACCACCACCCCCCTCTCCAGTCTTTTAGTGCTTTTCTTTTGTACTTTGTGTTAAATGAGACCTGATGGTCTTTGACCTAAGCTGTATGGTAGCTGTAGCTAAGACATGTTCTTCCTTCTCTCTTTCTCAGCTGTTGGGGTTCAGTGTTTCTCTTGGCATGGGAGAAACAAGCATCTCTACAGTTAAATGTTCTGCCCTCAGGAAGGCATGTCAGTAGTCAGCTTTTACATTTCTTAGCCCAAAAGTGAATTTAAGCAAAACCTCAGATCAGTTTATCTCACATAGATTTTTAAGTTTTGCCTCATATCCTGGGTGCGTTTAGTCGACACTAAATTCCCTGGTTTGACAGAATTCCCCCTGCTGAAAGCCATCCTTGCTTTTACTACTGCAGTCTGTTTGGGGGAGTGTCTCATGAGGCTTTTGGAAGACACGACACCATCTTTACTATTAGCTTCTTGTCATTCCTGAACTTCTCAATCCTTTTGCTGCAGGTCTTTACACTGAAGCTTCGGCACAGAGACACGGGTCCCCCCGAAATGTACCATGCACATGTGATATGAGAAGAGTTTTGTCTCCCTGGCTGAAAAATGACTGCTTTCCACTACTTAAAGATCACAGCAGTTTCTGACCCCACATGTTTTAACAGGGTCTTGGATTGTATCACAGCACTCAACCAAACAGCCGTCATTACTTACAGTGGAGTTTGCACTGCTGGAGACTGAGCAGCACTATTGGCCACCCGTCAGAGCATCTGTGTTCTGCTCCAGGCAGCCACCTGCTCTGCTACCAAGCGTTAGACCAATGTGGAGAATTGAGGTACGTGTATTATATTTGGTAAATGAGTCCTTTCAGTCCGTGCTTTTTGCTTAGGGCCCTGACATACTGTTCCAAGGTTCTGGCTGCCACTTTGAAATCACGTGAGCTGGAATATGTGTAACAGAGATAAGTATTTGAAGGAAGAAAGTTGATTTACCAGTAACTGAACTCTTTGAGAACATTTTTTCCTTGTACGTTCTCCAACAGCAAGGATAGTTTAATGTTTACCACTCCTTTCTCTTTCCATCTGCTCATCTCTTCTCATTCATTCCCTTTTTGCCACAATTTACCACCCTTTGCTTCCCTCTTTTGCCAGTGTTAATTGGATCAGCTGGAATGGCATTAGTGAAATGAATCAAGATAAACACACTTTTTTAACCCAACAAACAAAGCGGGCAAGACAAACAGAGGAGGGCAATTTCCTAAGCCTGTCTTAGTGCCAAAGCTAATATGCTAAGCTGTGGTTTGAGAAGCTGGGATGATGCAGAGCTCTTAACACCACCCTGTTGCAGTAATAAGCGAAGAAACAGCAATGTGTGCACTGTGTAGGTAACGCTGGAAAAGTACAAAAGTACAGCATGAAAGCTAGAGTGTTTGAGGTGTGCTTACACCCATGGGGAAAGTGCAAACAGGGAACCTGACAGGATTCCCATACAGCTACATAACTTTACCGTGGCACAAAAAAAAACCATCGTGACTTTGGCACGATGATTTCATGTACTGTTCTGGCTTTGCTCCTCTAGCCTGGAGGAAGAGAAAAATATTCTTATCTAGTTTTCATGTTTCTAGAGTGTGAAATCCATTCTGAGAATGTGCTGTGCCCCTAAATCGCTTGGGCATCACTTATGCTGCTTTTCATGTACTGCTGTTAGCCACGGTGCCTGGATGTGGCTGATCCAATGCGCTACCCAAAAGCCCCTATCATATATCCCGTGGCTTTAGGGAGCCCTCTGTATTTAATGAATTTACTGGTTGTGAACAGTGACATTCGTGGTGGCTGCCTCAAAGCTCAGCTCTGCATCCTGTAGGAGGGAATGCCAGGTGATCTCATGTGGTGCACAATTCTTTCACATGAGCTCTCGCTACCTGCCTGGTGAGGCTGAGGCTGCAGTTCTGTATATCACAGAGAGGAAAGCTATCATTGTGCAATCCCAACATGATGTAAGCATTAGAATGCAGGACTTGTTTGTCCCCAGCTCTTTCATAGATTTTTCTGTTGTTTTGAACAAAGTGTTCAATGCATCTGATATTGCTTTCTCTAGTTATAAATTAAGGTTCTAGTCTCATTTTGGTATTAAGAGATAGAGTTCACCGTGTGCTGTGATCTTGGTGCTGTGTAAGTGCAAAGCATTAATCTGGTGATTGCACCACCTGTATATATCCCATGTCCACGAGCCTCAAGGGCCGTTAGGTTTACTGGGTACTTTGACGGCTGGCAGCAAGGATTCAGCCTTTCAAAAGATAACTCTGCACTGCAGATGAAACTCCCAGGAGCTACCAAGTAGCTGAGGAAGAGCCTAAATGTGGGATTGTTGGCTACATGGGTCATGCAGCCTCACGGTGCAGCTCACAGCCCTGTCCCTGGGGAAGGAGCAGCGGTGTCAGGCCAAGAGAGCAGCGGGGGCCACAAGGAGGCTTTCTTCCCTCAGACAAATGGATTTAGTGGAGGAGAGAAGAAGGAGGGAGGCTGAAGTGCACTATCCTTTTAGTATCTGCGGCTGCAGGAAAGGGGGGATTGCTGCTCCCTCTTCGCTTTTCCTGCAGGAGTGTGGGAGCCTCCTTGGCAGTGTCTGCACAGCTGGTTGTAATTACGCACTGCAGCTTCAGAGGAAGTTGTTGGCTGTGGAGAGTGTGCAGTGCTTGGCTGTGGACCCACTGCTTTTATGGATACAATGGAGGTGGAGAGAGCAAAAGCAGTGGCACAGAGTGAAGGGGAGGGCAAGAACCTAATAATCCCCCACTTGAGCCGGCTGCCTTGCTGGATCGTTACCTACTTGTGAAAGTCCCTTGGTAGATATGTAACACAAAACCCTTTAAAACTAGCTGGAAAACTATTTATTTCTTATTTATTTTACTACTAAAAAAAAAAAAAAAGTTTGGAAAAAAAATTACATTGAACTGACATATTGCAATGACTATTTTTGGTGTTACCATTTAAAATTATGCAGTTATAAATAAAGCTGCTCAAAATGCAGCTATTTTGATTCTCGCTGGGGTTCACGCGAGCATTCTCCTTGGTTTCTATCATTGGATTGAGCCCTCCATTCGACGCTGATCCTGCTTTGAAGGCAGAGGATTCCTTGTTTTTAAGTGCGAGTTAAAAAGTGTTTGCTGACTCCAGACCCTAAGGTATGTATTGTTTGAACATCTTGCTGTCTCAGGATGCAACTGTCTCAGGCTCACCAAAAGAAATGCAAAAATTTGTATGAAGCTGGCTCTAGTCCTGGCCTTGCAACGAAACCCAAAATGAGGCAAGTTTTGTCTGGCGTTGGGCTTTGTAACAAAAGCTGTGGTTATAAATCTCAGGGAAAGAACATTTGTAATGGAAGTGGCCAGTGAATCCTAAATAGCAACAGAACGTGTTGCTATGAAATGTGTATACCTAGAGGGGAAAAAACAGATCCCACTCTTGATAGAAAAGCAGCGGCTTACTCAGAGCTATTCTCAGATGTCAGAGTCAGTCATCAGCTCCCTGGCCTGTGGTTGCATCCTTCTAAACTTTGCCCCTGCAGGCAGCCATGATTTATGTCTTTAGCAGATGAAGCAGCCAAAGTGAATAAAAGAGGAAAAAATGTAGAGGTGGGCAAGATTATCTGCTGTGCCAGATCATATTTGAGGCTGCATCTGAACTCAGACCAGTCATCCTTTTTTTCTGTTTCTCAGATGTAGACGTTTCTTGGGGCCACCCATCCAAAAGCTCTTACTTCATGAGGTGTCTGATTATTTCAGGTGCTGCATCATCACATCAGCAGTTCTGAATTTCTGTGACGAGTTTCTTCTGTTCTTCATACCTCATACTTCAGGAGAGTGTTGTATGTGGTGAGGGAGCTATGTCGAGGTAACGAGGCAGGGTAGAGCTGCAGCAGTGAGTGGTTCCCAGGAATGTATTCATATGTCCTTTGCTGCTATTTTGTGCAGTAAGTGGTGTGGATTTTCCTGTACTGGTTTTCTGTGTTCGTGTTGTTTGGCTGTTGCAGAAAGATCAGGTAATTCAGCAAGGCAGTAGAAAACACCAGTGGAAAAGAATCTACAAAGATCTACTTGTACGTATTCCTCCCAATACGTCTCAGTGTAAGAAGCCTAGCAGAGACAAGATAGATGAGGGAATTGGGTGCTTTGGTGGTCCCAATAATACCTAGAAGACTAGCTGTAACTGGTGAAGGTAAAAGCAGCCACAGGTTGCTGTGGAGGTGTTTTTATGCAGGCATCCAATCAGAAGGGTACGGGGCGTCTTCTTTTTTTTTCCCACAGTTTATTATCAATTTTCATGAATGGTTTCCCCAAGCCCAATTATGAGGTTGAAGAAAACAGCATTCAGATTCTTTAAAGTTTCTTGCCAGTTTTTGAAGAGATTGGAATTTTAACCTGAGTAATGATTACCATTAAAAGGCTGTTTTTCTTCAGCCTGAAGTTCTGGTAGCTTGACTGAAAACAAGGACTGCTGTGCAGTTATGACCTTGAGCTGGTGACTGTTCAACTACAAAGCTAAGGTGCTGCTTGTGAGGAAGTATCTGTACCTATGAAAAAAGGCTCTGCTACTCCAGTTTCATCCTACAGACCCTGATTGCCTTAAACTGTCCTTTGTCAACAGCTGTAAAAAGTTGTGATGCTAAAGGTACTGTGAACATTTCTTTAAAGATTGGCACAACCATCCATCTTTTAAGGGTCCTGTACTGTTTGAACACCTTTAAGTATTCCACCATCAAGCAAACACATAAAACTATGTATTGTGGTATTTCTAGCTGACAACTGTTGCATGCCTTCCTGTTTTTAATGCATTTAAGGACTCTTGCTGAGACAAGTGGGGAATTATGAGTTGAGCTGAGTTTAAGGGGTCTGCGATCAGGAGGCAGATTGAGCCACAGCAGTGCCTGCATATTGTGATGTTTTTCCGCACTTTCTTTCACTCGTAGAATAAATATTTAGGAATGAGTATACTCTGATGGACGATATTTGGGAATATGTACTGCTGATGGACGAAAGTCTACTTGTTCACTTGGTTAAAATATGTATCTTATATCTGTGTATAAACACAAGGTAACTTTGGAGCTTTCAGTAGAATTACTCCAGAGGAGCCTCACTCCAAAGCCTGTCACATCCCTAGATACTTCTTAAGGTTGTCCTAGAGCTTGTCTCCTAACCAGTCCAGGAACTTGCTGCTATGCCCATCTGACCACATGCTAGGTTTCTGTGGACAGAAGCCTGTGGAAGTAAAAGGCTGATCTCAGCGTGGAGTTAAGATGCAGTCAAGACCAAGGAGCCCAGAACTCAAACATCTCCTAGTTTACGTATAGGCGAGGTCCCCTGTGCAGGTGGCAGGTAAAGAGAGGAAATCTGTAGGTCATAAATATGTATTTACTTGGCTGAATAAATAACCCAATTGTTGGAGATTTAAAAACAAACAAAATCCCAACAACTGTATCTTCACATTAGAGAAACAAGCATTATTATTTTATGGGATGTGCATAAGTAAGCGAGGTGCCTTCGGGTACTTGGCTTGGGCATGCAGTGTGATTGACTGTTTGACCCACAGATGTCACCTGTTTGGTGTGGTTTTTAACCACGAAGAAATTACTTCTAGTAACATTTCCCAAACACTAATAATGCCAATGGTACATACTTCTTAGCTGATATGTTGAAAGAAATCAACGCAACATTTCCATTCTTGAGTTATTGAAGTCACCGAGTTATTAAAGCACAGAAAATACCTGAAACTGAAACCAGAAAAGTGAGACTTCTCCACACTTACTTAAAAAAAAACCAAAACTGCCCGTCAACAGAACCTTTCATACCAAAACACACTCCCACCGCTTTTAAAACTGTAAAAGAAACAAAAAAAGAGGAAAAGAAAGGGAATTTTACTGTAACTGGGATCAGTGGCAGATTTTTAAGAGTAAGGAATAAGTATGGATGTTGTCAGTGGTTTTTAATGTCTGAGGATGAGTTTTTGTTTAGGCATGAATAACTGAAGACGCAGGAGAAATTCTCTTAATGGGAGGAGAAGTAATGCCGGAGAAAGGGTCTGAAATTATTTCATGCAATACTTTTTTAATAACAGTGTCTATTAAAGACACCTGCTGAAGGTCTGTAATGCTGGTTTACTGGGGAGAAAAAATAACAAAGTTCTTTAGCAATCCTGTCTTCGGTTCAATATTATGGACTGTTAAAAGGGGGTTTATGTGTGCAGTGTTATTAACCGAGATTCTGCTCAAATTGAAGTCAGGCCCCCGAACCTTGCTTTCTGTAAGACCTTGCTAGGTTTCTAAAAGAAGTATTTAAAACTATACAAGAGAATTAGTATATTCTTGCTTTATTTAGGATATTTTAAAGGCAGTCAGTCTTGGTAGATATGTTTCTGAACACTTGTGCTCTCTCTTATCACACGTGACTTCTTTCTAGTGATGTTAAAGTGCAACAAAAATGGACCGATGTCCTGCACTAAGTCATTACTATTACTAGAGAGAAGAAGAAAATCTACGTCCAAAGTGACCAAAGTATAACGTGTAATAGAGCACCCAGTATTTTGTGCTGGCTTTGTCAGGGCTAGAAGATATGGGCTCAGTTATGAGATACATTGCGGCAGATGGCGATGGGGAGGGAACCCCAAAGACTGTGGCCTGGAAAAGAAATTGAAGTCTGAGTTTATCGTGAGCGCAATGTTGCCCAACTATGTTTAATATTGCAATTTGTTTAAACTTAAATTATGACGATGAAGATAAAGTAATAACACACTGTGTTTTTATCACTTGAGTTTGGAGAGGCTTCGTCTTTTCCGCGCCTGTAGCCCTGATGATTCCTTTGGCAGCTCTGCCGGCAATAAGAGGAATAACTCACCGCTGTCAGGGAAGCTGGCTGTTTCATCACTGACATGAGAGCCCGGCGTAACTCCATGGTGATCGCTGTCTAAATGACTTATGTAATTTCTTCATGTACTTTTTGATTGAGGAGTGATAACTCAGGCGATGAGTTATTTGGCATCGGCCTCGGAGACAATCTGTTTTCCTTAAATAAATCCTGAGGCACCTTTCAGCCACCCAGTTTTAAAATAAGCCTGTAGTGGACCAGGTCTGATGTGCCTGCCAGATTTGGCCAAAGAACGAAGTTAGGATTTGCTGTCATTATTCCTCTTTGTTTATTGTTTTGTCGTTAAATGAGAGTTCTAGATGTAGTACTGAGGAAAATGAGAAGTGGGCCGAAAGGCAGTTTTTGTGTTACAGCACAGGGGTATGGCAGGGCATTTTGTCCCTGGTGGCAGAGGTACTATTTTGCTCAAAAGCACACAGCGTTGTCCAAGAACCAGAGAGGAAAATGCACACCGACACCAGTCTGGATCCATAGCCTGGGATGTGGGTGACGTACCCCAGAGAAGGGAAAAGAATAATCAATTTTTCTTCTACAACTGAATCCAAATCACAGCTCAGAGTATCTGTGTCTGAGATTTAAATGTAGAGTGCCATTACAGAAGGTAGCAAGTTGCTGCGCGTTACATTTAGTACGCAACAGGTTGATTTACGCTGTGAGCCTGGCAGGATTTCAGGCAAGGTTTTGCCACTGATTTGTTGGGAACAGAAACGGTTTCCTTGCTGAAATCACAAAGATGGGAGCCTTGGCTAGAGTTTTATTTGCAGGGTTCCTAACGGAGCTGTGGAGTGCTAAATATAACCTGAAGAGCCGTGGAGGTGGTGGGTGTTTCAGGCTTCACCTTTGTTAATATCTGCTGTACACGTGCTTTTATTAGAGCAAGACAATTCAATCTTACGGAAAGGGTTGAAGTTAATGTTTATCTTAAACTAATCAACTTCACATGTTTCTCTTTTTCAACACTTTTAGGCTCTTTAGTTTAGACAGAACAGTTGGTGACAGGTATAAGCAAGCTTTACAATACTTAGGTTATGTGCATAGGGCTCCAGTTAGGATCTGCGTCCCTTTGTAGCAGGTGTTATACACAAGTACCTGGGCATGTTTTCTTTCTGAAAGTGTGCACGATGCAAGCAGCATCTTCATCAGGCTTGTGTCTTCATTTGGGTCACCAGAGCAAAGATACCATCTCTTCTCAGTTCTGTTCACACTTTGGTTACTTTCAAATAGCTCCTAACTATGCAAAGGTTAGTATTCACCAACGGAAAAAGAGGAATTGAATAATAATAGATTTTATATGGAAGGCTCAGCCTTGGATCTGAGAGCAGTCACCCAAAACAAGCGAGAAGAGAATTCTGACAAAGTGTTGTTATTCTTTCTTTTTTCTCACTTCATGCTTACCCTTTTCTGTTTTTTCCATTACATGTGCATAAGTAGATTTTTATTGGTATTTTCCTTGTAGTTTGGGAGGTGTTCCTTCATGGAAAAGTGGGACGTGTGGTCTTCCTTAATGTCCAGAAACAGACTGTTAGTTTTTTGATTCTGTGCAGCACAGCAGAATTCGTGGCAACAGATGAAGCGGGATTGCAACTCCACCCTTCCCCACATGCAGGGAGTGCTTCAGATGGAAAGCAGCCTGCTGTACCCCTGTGAGCAGTACTGGGAGCACCTCCTGTGAGTGTGGACACACCATGCATTCTGAGATGTAGAGTTCTGGAGTAGTCTGTTGGTGTGCAACCACCTCATTCATAGTACGGTGTCGCTGAGTGCTCATTCACATTGTGCTCAAAGTAGGTTCTGCCTTCTGATCCACTCTGGATTCTGCCCATGTGGGATTTGCACAAAGGTTCAAACTTTCAAATCTGAATTTGCTTTCTGTGATTCTGACAGTTAGATTTATTGATGTTTGATATTCCAGCCTGACAGAAACTCACTGTAATTTTTAAATTCCTATTTATTCTTTCTCCACAGCAAAATCTGCCAATCAGGGCAAATCACATGAGCGATTCTGCGGAGGCTGAAGCAGGATTGCTGAACTCATTGTCATGCGTGGCTAAACAGAGAATTGAACCTTGTGAAAGGTTAGTGATTTTAGATAATTTTAAAACGATTGCATAGGAGGTGATACAGCTGCTGTCAGTCTACCGTAATCCTGTTCTCCACTGGATCTGCCCTTGCAGAGGCACTGCTTTCTCTCAGTGATTAAGGGGAGACATTGCTTTCAGAGGTGCTGATTCAGCAGAGCAAAGAGTCAGTAAATTAGCAATGACTGTAAGGGAATTTTAAATATTGGTAGAGTACCAAACTTCTACTGTTGTAGTGTCTTGGAGATGAAATTCTAATTAAGTTACTCTACCAGGCAGTGTGGGAGAGATGACAGACACAATACAGAATAATGGGGACACTGTATATCCGGGTTTTGGGTTCTCGGTGTCACTGCTACACTATGATACTAAAGGACCATGGAAGAATAACCAAGTGTAGCTGTATATGTTCTACTGGACTGTTTATGTAGTCACAAAGTGATACAGATTCTTGATATGTACATTAAAACAAAACAAAAAAACTGTAATGAAAGAATGCAACATCCTATATACTATCATTTGCATGTCTTCAAAATACAAATTGCTTAGTTAGTGAGACAAGTAACTCTACCCCTAAACTTAAATAGTGATCAATCAGCGTGCTGACCTTGTAGCAATACACCAGTTACTGTGAAAAAGTAGTGGAGAATCAAGGAAAGTGTACATCAGTATGCAAAGTGACCATACTAACAGGTTATCCTCATGTGGATGAGACATGCAAAAGTAAAACACTTTTTTTCCTAACTTATGTATGGGTAACAAACTGATAGAAGAAATGTGAGCCAGCAAGCATAGATAGGTGAAGCGGGAAGAGAATGACTGTACGTCTCATAGGACAAAGAAGAGGTAAAAAAAATTGTGCACATGATATTTTTCCATGTTATGCCACGGAAAAGTTAAAAATGCTGTTATCGTTTTCTATTTAGAGGTGTTTTTACTAGGCTGTGTATTTATGCAGAGTGAGTGCTCTGGTATTCTTGGTCAGAAGTGCTAGATTTCTGTAGGATATTTACCACATAAATCATGGCAATAATAGGTTTTGTGTCTGCATTACTTTACTTGATCAGAGTACCTTGCTGAGATAAGAAATGTAAACCAGGCTGAAGCAACTTAAAAGTTATCTTAAAATATCTATTGCATGAAAATTGTGCCGTTATATTGCTACAACACAAGTATTTCTTATATTTAGACAAGATATGGACTGAAAATGGGGATGTAAACACCCCATCGGAGCACATTTTCTATCAGAAAATCAACTGTAATTACAATAGCATGATTTGTAAGCAATACTTTCAATAGTCTGCAAAGTTACTAGTTCCTGGTAGGCAAAGATAACTGTAGAGGTAGCAGAGTGAAATGAAGAATCATAAGTACTACCTTTTCTTTGTTACTTCATTGTTCCATGGCTCATGTTTTCTCAACAGTGATAATGCTTAGAAGGGTTTGAGAACTGCAAGCAATAAATACTAGTTATCTTCAGTGTCTGTTTCTGGCAAACTCTGAAACAAGGTCAAGGAAGAACCAGAAATTCTTTTGTAGTTGCTTCCTATTTTACCAGCTACATCTCTTATATATTTCAATTTGCACTGTTATATATAATGAATACATACATATACACGTGTAGGTATGTATATATACATGTATATATTTTGCTGAACTTTAAGGCTGCTTTTCAGAAATGGCTGCAACAGTCTTGGACTCAATATTTTTGAAGAGCTGTAGAGGCCAAAATATCCACCACTATTGTATTCATTTCAATATGACAAAATTTACTAAGAAGAAACAAAGAGTGACATTCAAGACATCTGTAGGGTGATCATGGAAACTACGGATTTCCAAGCAGGAAGCACAGTGCTTATGTGCATCGTTTATTGAACATTCCTGAGAGTAAACTGAAGCGGTCGTGGCTGATCAGCAAAGAGAGGCTTTCAGAAAGAAGAGTCATTCTAAAACATGAAAAGATACCTAAATGTTGAAAAGTGAAAGGATCATAAACACTGACAGGTGTAGTATTAAAGATAGTGGGCAGAGCACAAGTGAGACTGAAACCTAACTTAATAAGAGAATCCTTCTTCCCCCACATCAGGAAAGGAAAACATTGTCAGTGAGTCTGCATATGAAAAGGGTATAAAGTGAACCCTCAGGGAGGACAGAGTCACTGGAAAGAACCTGAACTCTTTGTATCCTTGTTCTCTGTGGAATAAATTGGGGAAATTCTCCCACCAGGGCCCTTTTCAGGCATTCAGGGAACTCCACGGAGTATTACTTGTGAATTGTATCTGAAAAATGATACCAAAGAGATGACTCTCTAGGATTTGAAGAATTTGTCAAGAGTTCTAGGAGAACTCAGGGATGAAATATCTAACAGCAGCACGTAACCTGTCACTTCGTTGTTCCTCCATATGTGAAAATCAGAAGGTGTCAAATGGGATGTCAATCATTAAGAAAGGCTCCAGAGGTATCCAGCAAAATAAAATTAGACATCTGTCCTGGGTGAACAAGTAGATATTGTAACAAGCAATCAAATTAGTATCTACCTGAATAAATATGATCTAATTAGTGAGAGTTAACAATGCACTTGGACTTATTTGAAGAGGTCACTGATGTGTAGATGAAAACCATCTAACTGATGTGGTCAACTTGGATTTCCAAAAGGCTTTTGACAGAACTTATCAAAGTGCTTTTGGAAAACCAAGCAGCATAAGGCTGTTGCTGGCATAAGAAGGAAAGTCTTGAAACATGATTTGAAATAGTTGAACTCTATATAGACCATCACTGGATTTAAGTGCACATTCATTTTTTACACAGGAAAATCAATAGTGAAATTCCATATGATGTCTTTGTTGGGACCTGTACCATGATAGTCTTAAATCATAGACTCATAAAATAGTTTAGGTTGGAAGGGACCTTAAACACCACCTAGTTTCATCCCCCGTGCCATGGTCAGGAATAGCTCCCACTAGACCAGATTTCCCAAAGCCTCATCCAGCCTGGCCTTGGCCACTTGCACAGATAGGGGATCCACAGCTTCTGTGGGCAACCTATTCCAGTGCTTCACCATCCTCGCTGTGAAGAATTTCTTCTTTACGTCTAATCTAAACCTACTCTGTGGTTTACGACCTTTCAGTTTAAAACCATTACCCCTTGTCTTATCAATGACCTGGAGGAGGGAAGTGATTAGTGAGGTGACGGAAGCTTTGCTGATGATAGGAGGTTATGCAAGATTGTAAGGACAGGGGCAGACTGTGCAAGATGTTGTAAGACTGTACATTAAAATGATGGGTGCACCTCAGTGTAGATAAAGGTAGGTAGAGTAGTACAGTCAGGGAAGATTAATCCTATCTTCACTTCTTGGGCCATTTCAGAATTGGCCCAGAGGTCTTCAGGAACCTTTCGGTTACAGTAGACTGTTTCATGAAAATGCTTGCTTAGTAGAGAAAGAAGAAAAAAGTTATATGTTAGGATTTATTAATAAGCAAGAAGAGAACAAAATGGAAAGGATCGTTATGTTGCTGTTGAAGTCCATATGCCACTGTAAAAAATCCAAGGTTTGCATGCTTGAATACTGCTTGCTTGAATACTGCATGCAGTTCTATCTTGGAAGAGGCATGCTAGAACTAATAAATATTCTTGAGATAGCAGTGATGTTTAGTCACATACTGTGACTTCCATACAACATACAAGGAACTTCATACATGGAATAGTCGAAACTCTGGAAAGATCCAACTGGGGAAATGTCAGAAGGTATCTGCAGAACTGAGAGGCCTACAGAGCAGAGGAATGAGCTTGGCTTTTTGCCTTCTCTCCTAATACAAGAATGATGTATACCAAAAGAAGCTGGTAAGGGTTTTATCCAGAACAAGCTGAAGGAACTATTTCTTCAGGCAACCCGTGTGGACTAGTGGTGGTATTCTTCACAGAACTTTCTGGATCAAGGAGTTTATGGGGACGCAAGGAGTAAATCCTTGGAAGAGCTGCTGTAGAGTGGACTAACTAGATAATCACACAACCTAACCTGAAAATGGATGAAGGCTGGGAGGCCATGAGCGTGTTTACCCTGTCCTTGCTTTTGCTCTCAGAGCTCTGTGATAGATGGACCCATGGTCTGATCCAACACTGAAGTCTACGTAACTTTCTTACACCAAAGTCAGGGTTAAATAAATGAAGTTACTAACTGCTTAAATACATTTGTATCTTTCAAGCTCCCTAAGTAATCATAATGTTACAGCAAGTTAGGGCTGGAAGGGACCTTAAGGAGTGAACTAATCCATCCTCCTTCCATGGTAAGCAAAATCAATTACGTTTGTGTCTTTACAGACAAATTTGTCTATCCTGTTCCTACAGCTTTCAGTGATGGAGACTCAGCAGCCTCCGTAAGCAATCTATTTAAAGTCTCACTATTCATACTATGAGAAGGATTTTTTTTTTCCTGTCTAACTGGAATCTAATCAGCTGTTGTTTGCTGTAAACCATTAGTTAACTGCAAGTCTGAGCTAAGATGAGAGGCGTCCTAGACTTCTGATGAATGCTGTCGAGTGACTTTGGTGACTCTGGAAATAGCCTGGAAGCGGGGTTGGTTTTCAGTGGAGCTAGTAGTTTATTGTACTTTGGTTAATATGACCAAGCACAAATAGGATCCTTTTAGGGATTTTCAGGTTATTTTAATGTCTTATCTCTTCAGCATTTTTTGGCCTCAGGGAATCAGAAGCATGTTTCCTAAACACACCGTGCTTTGACTTCAGATAAGGCGAGTTGGAAGGGGTGTCTTCGGAAAGAGTGGGACAAGAAGTGTTTGGTGTTTTGTTTTTTTTTTAAGATGACTGAAAACCAGCATGTAGTATTTTATTTCTTTTTCTGCTTCTTTTTTGTATGCTGTGGCATATAATTGCTGGTGTTGCCAATAAATTTACTGGACTATGTGTGCTTGAGATTAAATGTCTGAACTGTCTTAAGTGATTTTGCTCATTTCACTCGAGCTCTTCTTGCCAGTGATGGCTAATTCTGTTCCTCATTTTCTAAGTACCTGACTTGAAAAAGGGCTTTTGATTAACAGAAATGCTAGGCACCTGCGAATCCTGCTGAATTGATGTGGGCTGATCTCACGATGCGTGCTGTACTTTAAGTTGTCTGAAATACAACTTGAAAAAAAAAATCAGCTCAAATAAGGCATTTTAGCAAAAGATTTAAGCTTGGTTTCTTTGTTTCAGTTTCCAGTACCTATCGTGAGCGAGAGCACGATCCTCTCACTTGCCATAAACTGAAAAACAGCTTATTGGTATGTGAAGCACTCAGGAGTCACGGTGGTGGTCATTCCAGGGAAATGAATGTCTAGGAACAGGGGGTTGAATTAGTAAATAGACGTGAGGTCATATGCAAAACAAAAAGGAAAAAATGTATGAAATAGCTGCTCACTGGTGAGCACTGACAATTCTGTGTACTGAATGAAGCAAACATCCTGTGGAAAAATAGGTTGTGAGGGTGTATTTGAAGACTTCATCATGCAGTGGATTACACAAGGAAGCCAAATAAAGATTGCACAAGCGCTTTGATTTGGGTAGTTTTAAGCTCGTTGACTGCAAAGCTTTAACCTCAGTGACATGCTTTTAACACAAGTCTTTATGTATGCTAAATGCATGTGTGTTGGTAGGCTGTAAACTATAGCAGTCTTGGAGAGACAACGACAGTAGTAGTGGGCACTTTGGGATGAGGCGAAATATAGAGCGTGTCTCCTGCTTGAAGACTGAACTTATGTGAGTCTTACCAAAAACAACCACTGTGAAAAGTGACCTTTTGTTTTGTTTCTCTGAAAATTAAGGCTGTGTGAAAACCTGTACGTTTCAATGTGGTACTTGACTGGTTATGCCAAGGATTGCAGAACCATCATCAGTCTCCCACATGGAAAAGGATGAACAGTAGTGCTCCTTAGGGTCAGTCTCTCCTCCTGTCTCGGAAGGTTCCAGGTGATGGTGTTCACTCTGAAATTCTTACAAATGGCTGATAGTTAACAGCAAATGCCTGGGAGAAAAAAATAAATAAACTCTCCTAGCTGCTTCCTCATCAATAAAGCTGGGATTTGTGTTATTGATGAAGGATTTTCTGTTTGCTGCCCTGCTAATTCAAGCTAAATGGAAATGGACAGCCTTTAGCGAGGAGTGGGCTACTCAGCATAAGAATGGCTAAGTGAGTTTGAGTTCTTTCATGTATATTTTGGTGTGAGCCACGAGGAGGGGGGGGGGGGGGGGGGGGGGGGGGGGGGGGGGGGGGGGGGGGGGGGGGGGGGGGGGGGGGGGGGGGGGGGGGGGG
>PPHD01011153.1:0-11270 GCA_002909625.1 Bambusicola thoracicus | reverse complement strand
TAGGTCCAATAAAATAAAACAAAAACATTTGTGGTGGTGATTATAAAATAATTTGCATTATAAAACATAAAAATGTAAAATATCATAAAATGTTTTAAAATGAACTATCCTGGCTTCTACTTCAGAAGATGGAGATTCCCATTCCTTTTTTCTGTGTATCTTCTACGGCAAATTATAAAGAATACATGTACGTGAAAATGCTTTTAAAAANTAAAACATAGAAATGTAAAATATCATAAAATGTTTTTAAATGAAGTATCCTGGCTTCTACTTCAGAAGATGGAGATTCCCATTCCTTTTTCTGTGTATCTTCTACGGCAAATTATAAAGAATACATGTACGTGAAAATGCTTTTAAAAAAACCAGAACTTCAGCCACCTCAGCCCCTAAATTATGTATTTCTTGCTGCTTTTGTTATTTTAACAGAGCAACTGGACCATCTTTGAGTCAAATCACAGAATGTCAGGGATTGGAAGGGACCCCAAATGATCATCTAGTCCAAATACGATCATCTAGTCAAAATCAACTTCAGTCCCTTGTATCATCGCCATATTCATAAATGTAATACTTCAAATGTCTCTCACACTTTCAGCAGTTTTATTGACTTCTAAAGCGATAAAATACAACTACAGAAAAGAGAAGGATTTCTTTCAGTAAGAGCTAAGGCGTGGAGTTGTCCTGACAGGACAAGGTTCCATGCCTGTAGTCAGTGAGTTAAGAGCAGGTTAAATGTACAGTGCATACCTCATTTACCAGTTCATAAAGAATTCACCTACCAGTGTTACCATCCAAACCGACCCCGAGGATTGGAACAATTTTGCCTCCCTCTGGCTCTGCCATAGGACCCCCGATCTCCAGCGGTGTCAATGTGCCGGTGATGGGGTTGAGGTACGTCCCACCGACAGCCAGCTTTTGCCCGGTGTGAGGATGGATTGTAACCCCAAGCACTGGTACTTCTATTTCTGTCACTGGATCTGCCATGAGTCCTCCAAGACCAAATATTTTTTCAGGACACAGGACTGGAAGTTTTGTCTTCACAGGTAGGCCAGTGTCAGGACAGACTGGGTAGGGAATGTAGGGAAATATGGGTATTTCAGGCTTCTGACGCTCACCTACATGTAGAACCAGAAGAAAATCAGCATGGTTATGCTAATGCTAAAGGCAAGGAGGCATAAGAGCTCAAAATAGAGTCTGTAGAGCTTTCAGAGAGTGCTCATACTAAAGGCTTGCAATGTTTAGGCCTAGAGTTAAGTGAATGACTGTAAGCCCTCTATACCAGCTTTATGGTTGTTTTGTTGTTTATTTGTTTTTAGACTTAATTTGTACTTTGGCCTTTTTCTTAGAGTGAGGCATATAATGGTTTTCATGGTTTAAAGAGCAGACAGACAGAAATACGTCGAAAATAAAGAATATTTCAATACTTTTCTGTATATAAGCCTTGTAATATCTAATACTTCTTATTCACATTGAGTCTTGTATTTAGATGAAGAGAAATAACTTCCAGCACCATGCTACTGAGAAGTTTTCTCAGATTTTCTTTAGTTTTAGATTTTGTTAAGGTTAAAATGCATGCAAGTACACAAAGGTGTTTCATGTTGGCTTTTTTCTTTCTTTTACACCACTAAAACTGCATTCCACAAATAAGCAACTGAACCAATTGATTATTTCATAGTAGCTCTTACCTGAAGCAGAATCAACAGTACAGACCAGCCCAGATCTGATGGGATCATAACCGACGTTGCCAGCTATGTGAAGCACCTTCCCAGTGCCTGGATGTAGGAAATGGTTGCTGGGTACTGGACCAGAGCACTGGCTGCTCAACAGCATGGCACACTGTGGGTTAGGAGTTAACAGCCCAGTGACAGGATCCACAGAGACAACATCAGGGGCTCGGGCACTGCCATTTGGGTCTAAAAGCAATGCGCAATAGAGGAGGAAGAAAACAGCAGACTGTTATCCTCTCAGAAATCTACTCTTTTTGAGAAAAGATGCAGAATAAAGTTCTGCTGATGACTTTGCTTTTGTAGCAACTCCTTAATTCATGAGTTGTTAGTGAGAACTCAATGAGGACAATCTTCTCTCTTCACTTTGCTATTGATTCTTTTGTCACCTATATATGAAAGCACCAGAAGGTGCATTTGTGCACCTTCCTGCCTACACTTCCTTACATTCTAGCATCATTCTGAAAAGAATTTCTAGAGGTTGTAGTTACCCACAAGCTCCTGTTTGGTAAGGATCCTGGTTTTAGCTTTGTTAAGAAGGTGAGCTCCTGTTCCTTCGCCCAGCACTCCCCATGCTTTGAGGCGGTGGCTCTCTGTTATTATTAAGCTTGACATCCTGTTGCTTGCAGCATCTATCTGGGCTAACAGGCTGGAATTTAAAAGATGGTTACTTTCCATGTGAAGTGAAGGTAAAATAATTTCAAGGGGGCGGTACAGGAAGAGCTTGGAAGGACATGCAAATGATCTCTGTGCTTGGGCACTTAGAGAGCTCTATGAGTATTTGCTTTGGCTACTGCATTAAAAATACCAATTTTTCTTTTTTTCTGTTTTCTTTTTAATCACAGAATTCTGACTCTGAACATTCTAAGTCCTGACAGAGCATGGTTTGTACGCAGACCTTAACTGGCATAATATCACAATAGAAATCATTTGGCAGTGAAAGAGAACACCCTCAAAAGATTGTTGCCCTCTAGATTCAGGTGGGGGTCTCTTCACTATATGACTCTGAGATTTAGAACAGCTGTTCATAATCTCTGTTAGATTATCTCTTCCAAATACAAGCCAACCCAATCGCCTGCCACAGATGCTTCCAGCTAGCAAATACAAAGTTGTAGCAGAAGGTTTCAGTAAGTTTATTACCTTTTACAGTCTGGCTGGGACCAAGTGGTTGGGTTTCCTTCACAAGCCATCTTATCTGTCAGCATCTCTGCCAACCTCACTGCCTCTCGCAGGGTGGAATTGAATGTGACATAATGCTCTTCCTGGCATTTCAGATCATGCTGCAATAACTGCATCTGTTTGTTCACACCTTCCTCATATTCCGCAGCCAACTGCTTCCTGTGCTGCATCTCTTCTTCTGCCTAGGTGGGATATAAGATCCAAACATGTCTTCTCTTGCTTTATCTAAATATAAACAGAAATTCTAACTTTTCTGCCTTTTATTAAAATAACAAAGATCAGAAATTACAAATAATTTTGATCTATTCATTTGAATTGGAGCATGTATATGCTAATAACTCCAATATGCTGAACTGCAATCATCCAGCACATAGGTGGTAAGTATTCAGATCAGAATAAGCTAATAACTTAAGATATCCTTTTAACAAGTGATGCAGAACTTTTAAGAGGATCTTAATAAAAGTAACTTTTATAACTACTTACTGTGTAGCATACATGTTTTTCCAAGTGAGACAACGACTGTGTTTCTGCTTATAAGGCACAAAATCATTTCATTCTAAGAACTTTTGTAATAACGTCAACAGAGTTCTGAAGTTACACATGCTAGTGCAGACCAATGCGTGCTGTTCTCAAAGCAGAAAGCTCTGCTACTAAAGAGACTCCCAAAGAGCTGAGATGTATGGGTCCGTCAGACTGATCAAGAAAACAAAATAAGTGAGTAATCCTTCAGAGGTGTTAGCGTGAAGCAGTAGCAGCAAATTCAAAAGCCTTACAAGGTCCAGCACAGCCTGTTGTTTGCAGTCATACAGTGTTAACTGTTTTGCAGACTGTGGCATATGAAACGTTTACAATTACAAAAACGATGTTCTAAATGACCATACCCACGTTAATGAAATGAGAGTGCTGCAGATGTCATTTGCTATTCCATGTGCAAATGGCGCTGAACTGAGCTCTACCTGCTGTTTTGCTTTTAAGTAATTCTCTGTCATTGTGCTCTCGTAAGACTCCATCTCTTCTGGGATATTTAGTGTCATGATCCAAATGTTTTTCAGTGCAGATATTTCACTTGTAAGCTTGCGATATACAGTTTTTACCTGAGGCAGAAAAAAAGAAAGAAAGAAAGAAATTAGGACTGTAAGAGATAATATGAAGGCAGTATATTCTCTCTATAACATCGGTGCCTTTTTATGTAACAAAAGTACATGGCAGTGCCTGAGTCCTCAATACAAACCATTTTCATGCTAGCATTCCTGAGGTTACGGTACAACGATCTCTCCACACTGCTCATCTGCTAACTGTGTGCTGAAATGCAGCTCCCTCTGTTGTCTCTTAGGCCAAAAATGCAGTTAGAGGAGAGTTTCACACAGATCCATCACAGTTACTGTGTGTCAATGAAATGCTAACCCATTGATTTCAGCTGTGAGACTATTATGGAATTAAGACAACAGAGCAAGACTCCATATCTGTATCACCACATATTCATTCATGTTTACTTCTCCTCAATTTAATCTATGGCTCTCAAATGTTTGACCAGTAATCTGTATTACTTTCATTTTCCAGATAAAAAGTTGGGGCTGGGAGATGAAGTCCTTTCCCAAAAATGTGCAGAGCAGATTCATAAGAAAATCAGAATGTTCTGCCTTAAGGTCATGATGCTTTCCGCTATATTATGTGGTATAAACAACATGTTTAAGAACATGGATACATGTCAGTGTTTCAAGTTCTAAAAGCATTAAAGTTAAAAGAAAGTACACACGAAATAGATAACGGGAAGCAGCAAAGTTACTTGTTTTAGACTCTTTCTGTATAAATGAGTAGCCCCAAAATACACTTTACCTCTTCTTTGAAGTGGCCCAGTTTGGCTGTGACTGATCGTGACTGCCTCAGCAGAAGTTCAAAGAAAACACTGGTGTTAAACGACTCAAGGTCTATCTGTTCTTCAGGTTCCCAACCACCACCCTTTTTCAGGGAGCAGGCTGAAACAGAAGCATTCATTTATTAGTGTTTTTCACTCCAGGGCTGTTTTCTGAACAAAGACTTCATGCAAATCAATAAATCTGGGCCAATGCACATTGCTAGACATGGGATCCTGGCTCCATACATGCAAGAAACCAGGCAGCCCCACTGTTACTTAACTTTTTGTTATCTGACCTGTTCCACCAGTGCTGCAAGAGTCAGCATCCATGCTACCTTTGTTCTGCAGCCAGGGGTGATATTTTTTGATGGGAAAGACTGTTGGTATATTGGAGGAATATCTGTCCAGACTGTATTTCAGCTGCTGCCTTCGAAATGGAGGGCAGGCAGTGCCCTTCTGTGACCAGCTAAGTCCCTGACAAAGAAGCTGCAAGACACAACAAAAAATGAAGAAGTAAGTTCCTTTTCTCACTGCAACAAGTTGTATTTTGTGATTCGTGTATTAGTCACTCAACAAGCAGGATGCACCATTACCTGTTAGGCAAGGACCCCAAGGGTCTGTTTCCTAAGGACCTTGCTAGGGTGATCTGTTCTAAAGCAGAAGAATTACTAATCTTAGCAGATGAGGCTGAAACCAAGGGGAAAGAAGTACAGTTCTATGCTGCTCGAATATGCTGGATGAATAATTCCCATCTTCTACCATTCCTTCAGTAGTCTGGTTGCAGAAAAAGCCTGCTGATTTCAGGACACACTATAAACATTAAAGAAATGGCTGCCTGAGGGATTTAATTGTCATCTCATCAGTCCTTCCTGAAGAGATACATATCAAAGAGAATTTCATTATGTGGTTAGATCTAATGAACCAGAGAATAGGAATGAAATTCACCTGTACCTTAAGTGTCTCTAAGTGGCCTACGTATCAGGTAAATTTCCTGGGGTGTCAGTGGAGCTCAATAAATACATAGGGATGATTTTACCTCATATATAAAACATAAGGTTGAGCTAAAATTTTCAGCTTTATGGGGGATGCCTGAGGAAACAGGTGGCTAGTGGGTTAATTGCACAAAATCTTATAATGTCTTTTAAGAAGAGATTTTGTGTAACTGTTACTTACTGTCAACACCACACAGGTAATAAGCAATGTGAGAAGTCCTGTGATTACTCCAATAATGGCTGTCCAGTCAGGTTTCAGGAGGAGGTCTTGTTTTCTTGCAATGCCCACCTGCACAGCATATCTGGGAGTTGTGGGGAAGAATGGCCCCTCCTCATAACACTGTCCTCCAAGTGGCATGACCCTGATGTACTTAATGAACATAAGTAAAAATGCCAGTCACTGTCATTGCCAATTATGTAAGTATGCACAGTGATTTAAATCTGAAGTGTTATTTTGGCTATGACACTGAGTCAAACCTTTGCAGCAGTTGTACCGTTTTGCACTCATATGTAATGCTCGTGCACGAAAACACCCACATTTGTTGCTGTATTCACCTCTGCAGTATGGCAGGTAAAAATGAAAAGATGCTCCCTCGTAACTTTAACATTTCCTTTCAAATCCAAACCATCATTTGGAGCATTTAAATGCTTTGCTAAGAGGGATATTGTAAATGCAAAGACAGAGTTCCTCAATACAAACCATTTTTTTGTGCTGATTGCTGCTCAGCTGTAACACATAGGTACCAGGGCGCTGGAACTGGAAAAGGAAGAAGAAGGTTTGGGAAACATCTCTTATTTCCTCTGCAAGTCTTCGAAAGTCCCCCCAGTCAAATTCAGCGTTTGTGTTGTACAAGTTGTTCCTAGGAGCAAAAGTACAAGAGTCTGTTCTTGTCACTCGATTCTGTGTGTGTGTATACATGTAGGTCTATTTATCAAGCTTTGGTTGCTGCTTAGGATTCATCTATACCACTAAATACCCGAGGATTTGCTAGAGTTTAGGTGCTGAACCTCTAATTGTCCACACAGTGGCACTGTGTTTGAGGCTGCTCCAACAAGCTCTCCCCAGACTGATGTATGCAATGCAGCAGGAATTAACCCTAAGCAGAATGGATAATTAGAAGTGAAGAAATAGCCACTGGGACTCCTTCTAAGTGTTTCCACACCACAGATGCCAACGTGGAACCCACATGTAAAGTGCTGTAATTCATTACCTGTCCCTTTTGTTACTTCTTTGCTTTCAAGCTGGATGAATGCCAGAAATGAAATGAAAATAGGCCACAGGGGAAGAAACCTCCAGAACTGCCCACAGAAACAAAAGCAGCAAAGGCAGAGCTCCTAAGGCTTGCAGTGCACTAGAATGTGCTTGTTTCTATTTGGATTAGTTTACCAAAACCTAAACCTTAGCTCAATGGTTATAGAAAGAGAAAAGAAATTAGGATGAATAAGAGAGAATATAAAGCATAAGCCAGTGAGAAGTCACTGCAAAAGTATTAAGACAGGTTTGCCTTTTAATGGCTCAGAAATAGCACCAGTAGGGCAACAGGAACAGCATGTATATATGTGGTTTTGCTTATTTTAAGGACAGAACATTGTTTTCCTGATGTCTTACACGCAGTTTCCAACTATGCCACGATGTCAAAAAGACACTGAGGCATGCTTAAGAATGAGATTTCTACTCTTCCTAGTCATGTTTCCTCTGAGTGCTATGTTGAGAAAAGTGAAAACCTTTTTTTTTTTTCTCTGTAGATCACCTAAAAATGCATCAGCTAAGTTCTGCATTCAGGGTTTGTACTTACACATCATAAACTGGGTAATGCTCCTTGGAGACAATGAACGCAATGGTAACGTTAGCATTAATGCATGTGATAGGATTTAAGATGCCACTAAATATGATTTTTGATGTGGAGGTTGAAGGTCTCAGGCTTTGTACCAGGGAAGATCTGGGTTCTTCATGGTCAGAATTAACTGTAAAAGCACAGGTTTGGATCATTATGTTTGGATCATTACCAATGATTTTCCATCTACAGAACTGCTTCAGGTTACAGTATTTCCTATTTGCTTTTATGACTAAGCTTTATAGACACAAATCTGACTTCCAGGATAAGGTATACTGTCAAGACAACAATGTCACTAGCATCTTCCTGACACTGGATAATTTTGCACCACCTTTTCATATCTTTTTTGCAGTGGCTCTGCTGAAGCACATTTGGTAAAAAAGCAGAACTTCTTGCAAAATCTGCAGCCTTTTTAAGGAATCTGTCCCCTTGTGTTTAAGTCAAATTTGGCTTGGCTATGGATTTGAGGATAACTCTGGAGGCACAGAGGAACTAAAGTCCTGCTCTCCAAGAAGAATGCAAGTGGAACTAATGAGAAAGCAATCTGAAATGCCAAAAGCTACGCAGATGATGGTGTAACTCAGAATTGCAGACTGAACCAAAAGAGTGGATCAAACCAAAGGAGAGATGTGAGAGGAACAGAACAGAGCTCAGCCCTGACATTTCCTCCTGGGCTCTTCCTGTGGACCGGTGGACATGGTTGCAGTGAGGGGGCCATGTGCCAGCTCTGTGCACCCAAGTGGAGGCATCCAGCTACCACCTGGCTGTTCTCATGACCTCGGGGGAAGAGGCAGGGGCCAGGAGGATGTAACTGCTGGCTCATGGAATTGGGTTGCAAAGCAAGAGGCTCTGATGTGCAGCGCAGGGAAGTCAGCTTTTTCTTTCACTTCACTATGCTTACTGTGAAAAGCTTTTCTGGCTATTTGAAGATGGTAAGGTTAGTTTGGCACTGGACATGGTTGAAGCACAATTAAACTTTAGTGAAACTGTATTTAAATATATGCTTTGTAGCCAAATGTGAGAACTTACCTGGAGCTGCTGGGGAGGAAGACCTGTTTTTGTGAAGTGACAAAGCCTTGTTCAGCATGGTGAAGTTGTGAAATAGCTGTGGGTCAGGATTATACACTCCTAAAAATCCTCTCCCTGAAGCAATATAAAAAAAATATATCAATTACTTCTGGTTTTCAACAAGTTGGACTTCAGTTTTTCTTCTAGCTTATAGAGTATCAGCTCACAAACTCCACAAGTTAAGCTTACAAAGCCTCAAACCAAGTTACATGTTTTTCAGTTCATTTATCTTATTCCAGGGCAGTGCTTTAAAACACTTGGGCCTCATCCAAAGGCTTTAGGGTTTGTTTGGTGTTGCAAGACCTGTTCCTTAAGCAGCAACTGGTTTAACTTGGCTGTAGTCAATGAAACTGTGTCAAGGTACCATAGGGAAATCATTGCGTCCTATTGTTATTATTAAATTTTCATGCAGTTGTATAAAAAGTGCTTTGGCTCACAGCTTAATTCAAGAATACTAAAAAAAAAGAATGTTTAGCTCCCTCTAATTCTACTTGACAAAGTCGCATTAAAATCCTAAGCCCGAAAGAAAATCTATACAAAGGATTGTAAGAAGGGAGCCCTTTGACATGCATCTCTGTTTAGAAAATGAGAGTGGGAGGGAATCTCAGAGTGTCTGTCCATTCCTGGAATACTGGAAATGCACAGAACTCAGATCAGTGTTTTAGGACTGAGCAGTGACTTAGCATTACTTCATCCTGCCAGGATGTAAGTATCAAAATTTCTTGTTGTTTGTGTTAAAAACAAGAAGGAAAGGCCAGTTATTTATAAAAGCCATTTAATACCTATTTAATAACATAATTCTATACCCAGCTAACACAATCGCTTTTGTTATCCTTTTGCTTACCACTTGCTTGCACGATATATGCTGGATGGGAGTATTTGCTTTGTTCTGAAGAGCAGACATGTTTTAAAGGGAAATATGATCCCAGTAGAACTGTTCTTAATTCTTCTAAGAGAACAGCAGTCTAATAGAAAAAGAACTCAGAAAATGTATGTGAGTTTTTCACACTGTTGCAATGCAAGGCCAGGTATAAAAAATATGTTATGTGTATAACAGAATAGTGCCTGGGGTGTTTGTTTGTTGCTTTCTGTACTTCCTTAAGGAAATAGTAATAATTAAAAAAAGATGACGTAATTTGATAAAAAGATTACTCAAAGTCTAGAAAGTTTAGCAAAAAATAGGTAGATTTTGAAATTAACAGTAGCTTTTACCTTGCTTCCATTTCTGTAAGTGATAAAAAGCTGAGGATTTTCCTCTGCACAGGTGATTTGCAGGGTATCTCTTTGTTGCCTTCTACACTGAGAATCACAGATGTTCTCCAGACGGTCAGTTTGACAGATGCAGAGGCCCAGGACCTTGTCATAGCCTTGATAATCCCTGGGAATAGTACAAACCTGCAGGAGGAAAAAGGAATAAAACAGCAGCTTGAAAGACAAATAATGACCCATCTTCCTTATGCGAGGATAGAAATCTGGGCTTTCTGTTTGGCTTATTTCAGTTTGAAGAAGAGTTAAAAGCTCCTGTGAAATAAAGTTAATAAAGCTAATAAAGTTTGGTTCTCATGCTGCCTGTACCTAGCAAAGGAAAAGCTAGGGAGTTTGCTTTTAGGGCAATTTTTGCATGGATCTTGGATTTGTCTGATGGAAAAACACTACACCTTTTCTGAGCAATAGTGAGCCCATTCCTTCTTGGTTAGACACCGTCCTTCCTGATTTCGGGAGGCTGAATCTCGACAAATATCATATGCTCTTCTGACACAGTGCCTTCTGCCATCCAGCGAGCTCCGATAACCCGGAGGGCACGTGCAGTGAGCATCACGAGCCTGCAAGGAAAAAACAGGTTTTAGAAACCTGCAGCCTCATGCAGCTATTGTCATGCACCTTGCTGCATTAAGCATCACGCCCTATTTGGCTGAGGTCAGAGGAAACCTGTGGGTCCATTCAGACCATCTTTACCTTCCCACAGAGAAGACGGATGGATGTAGCCCTAAAACTCACAACATGTGTAGATCTGCTATGTTACTTTCAGCCCGGTGAATGTATGTAAATGGAAATGAGATGCAGGACAGAAGGATGCCAGTGAGAGAGACGTACCCTGCATTAGGGCAGTGCATTTGAGGTAAAAAGAATGAAGACCAAAGTCTGAAGTAATAGCAATCTCCATTAGGACTGAAAAGCTGCTACAGAACTGTCCGTGCACCTGAAACACCTGTCCTTTCCCAAGACAAATGCATGTTTCTTGTCCTTCTGTGGGCTGTGTTGCCTCTGAGCCGCATGGGAGGCATGCTTTTTGGCCAGGCATGGGGTTAAAGAAATCCACTGGGCAAGCCAAGCAGCTGTGTGGTGTCAGTGCTGCTCCTTCGGAACGGAAAGTGCCTTGGGGACATGGAACTGGTGTGGTGCTTCCTTCGGGGCAGAAAAAGCCTGTGAACAGCAAAACCAAAAACATATCATCATTTTTTCTTATATAATGAGCGTTTATTATGTACATTAGATAGAGTTAGTGCCTCTACAGTTTAAATAAAATGTGTTTTTTGTTTATTTTCTAACATCAAGATCAGCAAAATGAACCATGCCTCATTTAAAATATTGCCTGGTTTCAGTGCTGCTGTTTTTAACG
>PPHD01011152.1:0-19046 GCA_002909625.1 Bambusicola thoracicus | reverse complement strand
AGGTGAGATGCAATGTTTTTATAACATTTGTTTAAACAGTGATGCGAATATTTGAGTCCTTTTACATATCCAGCACTTAGTACTCAGTTGAAGCCACTCATCAGTAGCTACTAAAGCCCCGTGGGAGTTGAAAACCTCTCAGAACGTTGGGTGAACCTGAGCAAAGCTTTAAACAAAATAGAAACCGAAACACGACTGAAGTACAGCTGCAACCACTGACTGGGCTCCATCAAACAGCTGTGTGGACTTCTTTCTGCTCATTTCCTCTTTCCGTCCTCAAAGGAAGGGGCCTTTGGCCAGCGACAGCGTCACAGTCCTCAACACTTGGACCTCAAGCACTCGGCCCAAGGATAGTCTGACTTCCTTCACTTGTAATTACCTGAGAGGAATTTACCCAAGCCCACCTGCAGGCCACTAGGCCGGCTCATCACAGCTCTTAGATAAAGACTCCTTTTAAACACAAGATACTGCCGAATGCTGACATTAGTTATTGAACCCCACGTTATACTGGAACTGTCAACCATACTCACCTCTGTCTTCCCAGGTATGACAGGAAACTTACAAACCCAAGCCTGAAGCACAAAGTAATGCAAGGTCGCCTTGGATTAAGTTCTAAAAAAGCCATATAACCAAGGAAATGTCTTTAATATTACCTAAGACACTCTATCATCCGAGAAGCAATCTTCTTCCGCCGCATCATGCTGAACACCCATATTCGACTGATCCCACAGATAGCAGGCTCTGGGGAGGTTGAGCAGCACCACGCT
The DNA here is from genome assembly GCA_002909625.1 of Bambusicola thoracicus. NCBI lineage: Eukaryota > Metazoa > Chordata > Aves > Galliformes > Phasianidae > Bambusicola > Bambusicola thoracicus. The sequence continues at coordinate 18,279 of PPHD01011152.1, read as the reverse complement.
TTCTGTCTTTCAAATATGACCTTCTCATTTTCTGAACTGATTTCTGGAACCTTCTCTTCTATCACTCTGTAGCCCTACAGGTGACATCAAAACATTTGTTACTCTATAACAGCATCGTTATCGAAGGAAGTAATTCTTGTCTCTTTCAGCTAGCATCAACTACACAGAAATGAATGGCTACACTTCAGAGTGACCTAACACCAAAGACCTCCCCCACCCGTCCCCCCGTATCGGCTCAATGGCCAGTCCTGCATTCAAAGGGAATTCTGTAGTTGCAGAATGTGAGGAACACAGCTACGAAGCAGCAGCTCTTACAGACCGCCTTCCTCCAATTCATCACTTACCCACTGGATATGTTCTGCAATTAAACAGCCAATAACTTTTTTGTCATTAGAAATAAAAAGAAGAGTTTTCGTTCTCGAGTAACACATGAGAGGAGCTTGCTGAAATCCCAAGTCATTGTCTACCATTTCTCTAATTTCTTCAACCTGTCAAAATAAGGTTAAACGCTGCATAAGGTATACATGTATAAATATGCATTCTTACCAATATTCATAAAAATGACAGGTTTACAGAAACACATTAAAGCATGTAGAACACTGGAAGCTATTCCAGAAGGAAGGATTATCCTAAGGAACGTACAGCACAAGTCCACATAACTGTTTCTTGAATAATACCTTGGCTGAAATAGGAAGAGTAAACACCTCTACATCAGCTTTCATTACGACCAAGCCCCAGTTACTAAGAGCTAATAGAATGCAGGCTATCAAAGCGTGGACTCTGATACTTCACCCAACAGATGAGGTCTATGCCAAAGCACAGAAATGAGGTGGCCTCCCTAAGTGGTGCATTAGAAGGTGCAGCTGCTTTAACGCACACTGCAGTTACGCACAATATTGGAAGTAATGGTGTGATGAATATATAAAGTTATTGCATTCTAATGAGAATTATGTACAAGTTGTATGCTCTGGAAGAATAACGTGCACTCGTGAGCTTGAATACGGAGATCCTATTGGATATGGAGGGAAAAATTCCCACATTATGGACAGTGAAGTACTGCAACAAAGTCTCAGGGAGCTACATAAAAAGGCCCAAACAAAAAGCCCACAGTAGTAGAAGTTATTGGATGCAGCATAACCAGAGCTAATCCTGCTTTGGACACAAGAACGGAAGAGATGACTTTGAGGCCACTAAATCTGTTTTTAGCCAAGAATCATCTAGAGAATGGTGAAGGCACTCATGCTGTGAAACACCATCAGCATGTTTCAGTTTGTTTAAACGCAGCAGAAAATTTTTGTTACGCAAAATATCTGGCAGGCATTCAGCAAATGTATTACAATCAACAAAAGCACCGGTTGGCTGGAGGTGCTCCTGCCCTGCCTCCCCTCCAGCCCAGCCCCACCTCCCTGTGAGAGGCACACTGTAGGAGTGAGATCTCGGACCTCTTTTGTGGAGAAGGCTGCAGAGCCACGGCGGCTTTGAGTCCAACCTCAACTGCTTCCACCCAAGTTTACCAACTCTACATCCCCGTCACTCATACCAAAATATCAAACAAAGTAAGATATGCAAGCCTAGTTCTTTTTGCCATACCTTTTTAAGTGCGTACTTTGGGTCATCAGGAAGAACCATTATTATCCTCCCATCGGGATATTCAGCCAAAATTCTCTCCTTTTTCCATCCCTAAATAAAGCAAACATTTATCTAAACCAGATACAAGATGTACTTTTACAAACAGAAACTGCATATCATCGCTCTAGACACTGAACTTAGGCAGAGACTTCCAACTACTTAGCAGCTGTTGTGCTAGCGAAGGAAACTTCAGCTAGCGTCTTAAAACGAGCACAAGAGATATAACAGGATCTTATTTATGGTAGAACACAACAGCCTAACTACAACTAGGAATGATTTATGAAAGCGTCTCGTTTCCCAGCTAGACTTTTTCCCCCAAGGACTGCAGTGCACACTGGATCTTTTAATGGAAGCAGCACGCTCGGCTCACACAGTGATCTCCACACCTAGGCCATACTTATTTTGAGTCCAGCCAATGGAAAAAACCCTACTGGTTATTGAAAGATTTCTTTTTAACATCGTTACCTCCACAAATACACACTCAGTTTTCAAGTTTTGGCATGCGAAAGACCTCCAGGAGGTTCTAAGTGAACTGATTGGCATGCAGTTGCCCAAAATGTAAGGAATAGTTTATTTTGTTACTGATCATAACTAATAAAGCCACAAGAAGGATACTATAAAAAAATTTTTATAACTACCTTCTAAGAATCTAATGGGGAAGGAGGCTACGTTGTGTGTATCTGAAGTATAAACATACTCAAAAAAATAGAGGTAATTAACTCTTCTTCAGATCCACACTCGTGGTGAATAATGAGCAGTACCTGCATGGAAAAAAACAAAACAAAAAAGCCACTTAAATCTAGTAAGATGGGACTGGTAGATATCAGAAATCAAGTTGCTTTGACGGGACCTAAAACACTGAATGCAGAAGTAACTTCAGCCACTAGAAAGGCCGATCGACAAGTCTTACGCAAAGCAACTGCAAACGAAGAAGCCTTTGAAGGAACAACATCGATGGAGTCATTCTCATTGCAACCCGTAACTTTCCACAAAATAACATTCAGCTCAAGACCAAGCAATGCAATTTGGCACCGAGTGAATGCCGTATACACTACCACCGAAAAAAGTGACAAACTTAGGTGTTGTAACACTCCATCTGCACCTCGGATACATCGTGCTGGTTTCAGTCCCTTGCCCCAAACATGGCATGAAGAGAACAACTGCAGCTACGGAGGTACAAGTCTCACCCCCAGCAAGGTGGCAGCAGCAACACAGATACCATTTAGATCCTGCCTGCCTTCCTGCTCTCTACTGCTTGCACTACGTATCAACACAACCATTTGGATCTGTATTTACTGTGGTCTAAAGACGATTCAGGTAAGCAAACAAGTGTCATTTGTAGGACTGTGATGTGGGCTTTGAGACTGTTGGAAAAGGTGGACAAAAAAAAAAATGGGCAAGGCTTATTATTCTCCAACCTCAGGCAAGAAAAGCTTCTGATAACCTACATTAAACCACCTCTGAGCATGGCTCAACAGCTACATAGCCCTGTACAGCACCCAGAGTGCTGCAGGCCTCACGCAAAAAAAATGCACTCTATGTTTAAAGCTCAGGCATTCTGTTCCCCTACCAGCCAGGTATTTCCAGCACACTGAAATCTGTTCAGAAACATCTTCTGCTATCACCACGCTGCTGTTATATGTTTAAGCAACAGCCTGTAAAGCAGAAGTCTAAATCTAAGTCAGTCAAAATACGATAACTGTGAAGATAAAATTGCTCTCTAATACTCAGAACTCATTACTGTTTACCTATTTATTTTCTTGATTGAGTGGTACCATATGGGAACTAATCGCAATCATAGGAAGGGGAAGTTCTAAATTCGAGTCTTTTGGAATTGATGCTGAAATGTATCTTTTAGATGGAGTTCTTCAGAACCTTTCTGCAAACGCTGAGCTCATCTAAGATTTTCAGTTCGTTTGGTTTACATTAGAGAAGACACTTAAAGCCCCTTTGATGCTGAAGCAGCTCCATGCATTTCACACAAACTAACATTTCAGGTATCGGCTTCCTCAGCGCCCTTAGTTTTCAGCCTTAGGAAGGAAGGAGCCGTGCTTCCTATAAAAATGACTAATGGAAATCACACACGAGATTTGTCACTAAAACTGGAGTGTAATGCAGGCAGAGGGCAGCAACGTATTACCACAGTAAGAAGCAAAAGCGTAGTGTCTGCAGTGTTTTTTACTACAATGTCAGAAAATGTTTTTCCCTCCCCTTTTAAATGACATTACTTTAGGGCACTAAGACTTACTGCAGAACAAGATGCCCTGGCACTCCCGTACATTGCTTGTGATGAACTGAATGAAAAGGAAAGCTCTTGTTCTCACCAGGATATGTGTTCTGCAAAGGCCTGAGGTAGAAGAACGTGATTATACCACTCCTCCCTGACACCAGAAGCCTTTCTTAACAGCAGATGACCTATATGAGTAGTTGTAGTGTGGCACATACAATCTCATCACCACAGCTAGGCAGACGAGTGCTGCCCAGAGCCCCACTAGTGCATACTAACAGTTGCAATGCCCTCTTCCCTTCCATATCACAGCTATTTACCCTACAGGGACTCACAGTGCTTTGAAAACGTGCCTTGAAAAGCTACCTGATATTTCATGATGTTTCAAGCTATTTGATAACTTTCCCATCCAATTCAAACAAGACTGAAGATTGCTTGTGCTTGCTTATTCAAGTACGACAGCAATAAAAGTACAAAAGAAAGAGACCAGAAAAAGGACAACGCAGCCGCTAGTCCATCAGGACAAAGTGATACAGACAGTAAGTGCAGTTACACTGCAGCACGCTGCCCTCACTGGGTATGTGCATGACAAGGTAGTACACAGGTGGGAAGACGGCTCCCACAGCCCTGTAACTCAAGTGTTCCATGCTCAGTTCTACACACAGTATGTTCTGCCCAGAGTTTGATACTATCTGACGCAGATTTCCTTTTAAAGACATACACTGGAAAACACAGTACGACTGCTTCCGGTGTATTTCCTCGTGTTTTAGAAGTTCTTAGGTAAGAGTACAAAGTATGACAGCAAACCTGCTATTTTTCCGTGTCTGTCAGTGCTGGCTTGACTGTATATGCTATTTCCCAAATGAACATATGTAGCGGTGTATTTTTGTGGTAGTGTATTTTGCTGACACAATTTCTTCCCCCAAAACCATTGAGTTAGAGAGGGAGACGTGGTTAATACTGCATAATTCTAGATATCTTCACGTAGAAAAGCAGTGGTGGAATTTTCCCTTTAGTATGAAGCGTTACAATAATTTGCAGCAGAGAAATGGGCCCAGTGCTCTCTTCTTCCTGCCTCTTTCATCAAGACACAGATACTCAGCCTCTTCTTCCTCCAAGTGTAACACAGATTAGGGGGTTTTGACTACAGAATGCATTAAGAGCACTGGATGCGACTGTTCTAACACAGTTCACAAACTATGGGTTTGGAATTCATGCAAATCAAGTGAAGATGACATGAAGCTGATCATCATCTTCAAGCCTGATAGCCTGTTAACCTCAGGTTCCAGGAAGCTGGTCGTTATGATCTGAGAATCAGACACAAACTTGGATGCTGTTCAGTACAACACCTGTTTAAAACTTAGGCAGATTTGACATCAGCCCAAACAACAGCTCCTGCTGCTTCTTGAGCTCCTAACTGAGAGAACGAGCTAGAAATACAAACACTGCATTAACTGCACTCACAGCACGCAGTCAAACCCTCAGGCATTTCCTAACTTAAATATTTATCTTCACAACGTAAAAACCTCATTAAAAATAATGTCTCTCTCAAAAAAAATCTGTGCTGAAATACGGAGTTGATAATATGTGGTGACACAGAGACAGCTAGATGTCTGCTTTTCTAAAACTGAATCCCATCTCCATCCTACAGTTTAGCACTGAAGCTAACAGCTGATATGTAATCACACAATGCAAGCATGTGCTAGAATGGCATATTTTTCCTGGAGATTTTCAGATGTCTGAAACCAGAAGGATAGCAAGACAGATTCCTGTGTTGGTCTACAGCAGCACATCTCTTACACCACTCCTATTCAGTGTTGTCCCTGACCACCTTACCTCTTTCTTCTTCAGCTTGCATGCTTCTGTTTAACAGCAAATATCACTCTTCAGGAAACCCATATCACTCCTTGCCAATCTTCTGTTCCCTAACCTAGAAAACCCCATTACGCTTGCCCAATTTTCTCTCTTTCCACATAAGGCCTGCAACTTCCTTGCTGTCTCTATTAGCCATCAGTGACAAAGCGAGTTTCTCTATGCCATCTCCTTGCCAGGCTGTCCTACCTCTGAGGACATAATGGAACTTATAGAGAGATCAAAAAAAAATTCTTTACTCAAGGTAAAAAAATAATCTTTAAAAACAAAACGATGTTCTGTTGAAGACAGTAAATAACTTATCGGTTATATACGGACTATCTTCTGGCTACCTGGTACTCGAATCAAAAAAGGCAAAAATAACCCACAAAGCAGCTGCATGAAGGTGGGCAAGCCACTCACAACAACAACAAAGCCAATTTTCACAGATCACAGTAACAGAAGCTCTGCCATCATATAAATACAGCCTTCTTTCTGTGATTCTGTGAGATGAATCATCGACAGATACCAAGTACGTAACAAGAGACACTCAACAGGGAGAAAGGCTGAGAATCATAGAATGGTTTGGGTTGGAAGGGACATTTAAGGTCATCTAGTTCCAACACCCCCTGCTGAAGGCAGGGACACTTCCCTCTGGACCAGACTGCTCACAGCCCCATCCAGCCTGGTCTTGAGTGCTTCCAGGGGTGGAGCATCCACAACCTCAATGGTCAACCTGTTCCAGTGTCTCATCACCCTCCCAGTAAAGAATTTCCTTCTAACATCTACTCTAAACCTACCCTCTGCCAGTTTAAAGCCATTTCCCCTCATCCTGTTGCTACCTGCCCTTATAGAAAGTCCCTCCCCAGCTTTCCTGTAGGCCCCCTTCAGGTACTGGAAAAGTCATCTCAAGTCAGACTGGGACTGCATCATACGGGATGAAGAATGTTAATAACAGGAAACAAAGATGCTCCTAAAATATTTTAAAACAGCCTCCAAATCAACAATAGCACCACGTGTGTTAACAACATAAAGCCAACGCTTGGAGAGCTAATACAATAACATCCAAGGTCACTTGGGTTGAACTAAGATCTTCTCTGAAACATTCTAATTGCCTGATGGCACCATCTCTTCTGTCAGGGAAAGGAATGTAGTTACAGGTTCAATACAATAACTACATGTAAGTCGTTAGAAACCAAGCATGTCTCCTTCAAATCATCCTTTCAGAAATCCCCACTAGAAACCTCCTAGCAAAAGCAGGATAACAAGCAAGCATTCTTCTGGTATCTGGGCAACAAAGAATTAGTAAGGAGAGACTTAGTGTACTAATTCACTGGCAAGAAGGCTTATCTACAATTCTAATTATTTTCTACAAGGAGATGAAGGCGTTTCTGTCATGAACACTACCACTCTACAATCAACAAACCACCAACTACAGTCAAATGATAAGTTCTAGAGATGTATCTACTCAGCAAGGCAGAAAACCAAGTCAAATTTTTATGAGGAAAAAAGCCAAAGGGGAATTTAAAGACTCAGAGAGTCCTTCCTTTGCATCTTACCCTACAGGTTGTTACCCAGCTACATCATCACTCTGTAGTCATCTGTCATGAAATGCAACCGAAGCCCTAACATTTCAGAAATACAAATGTTCACCCACTGAACTGACAATGCAAACGATTTGCTTAAATACAAATTGTGTGGAGTTTTAACAAGATGCCTAGCAGCAGAAAGGACAGTAGGAATGCTTTTAATTGGAGGTAAGCCTTCCTTAACTTCAGTTATTTACAACTGCTTTAAGACAATCTGCTCTTTCACTTTTTCTATGCAAGTAAGAAATTTCAGCTCTTTCGATCACTGAAATATTTGATTCCAAACTTCAGTGCAGCTTCCTATCACCATGTGAACCTAGCAGCTTTAAATATCTACTGAACTCATATGGCAGCTTCTGCTCAGAAGAACTAACGCTTTCTAGTGACTTATCTTTACATCTCTGGGTAACACTTACGATCTTAAAATACTTGGGAATATGGGAGGAAGGCAAATAGGAGTAAAATGGGAAAACATTTCTGCTATGCGGCAGCTACCTTGTAGGATGAGAGATCTTTTAAGATGTCTGCATTATTCAGCAAAAACTAACCAAGAGCAGAACAAGTACCAGAACCATTTACCAGGCAGTTTCAAATGCTAGCTATGAAGCTATATTTTCGTACTTATGAATCATGGAATAAATTGAGCTTGAGATTTAAAAGCAGCCCATGCTGCCATTTAGTACGTACATGAAATGAATTGGTGGCCTCAGTTCAGTTATCCTGGAGGTCTTATCTACTCGAGTGTAGAGTACTGAAGGTAACATGTGTGATAAAGAAAATAGACTTTGGGGATTCTGTTCTGGATTTCAGACATGTGAACAGATATTTCCTACAGCTCTTGTAACATCAGCTACTGAGAAATAGCTGATGTTACAGTGGCAGAAAAATTGCACAAATTTTTTCCATCTTAGTTTGAACATGAGAGATACTTAGCTATAGCAAAAAAGAACAAGCCTACTGAGTAATAGCTGAAATTTATACTTAAAAATTACAACTGCACCATGAATTTGGTAAAGTTTCAAAACACTGAGAAGTTCTATCAACTGGACTGCTAGGGAGTCTTCTTGAATTATATGTAATTAAGAAAAAGCAATTTAGAAGTCATCTAACATTACACAATTACAAAAACAGTCAGTTCTGATCCTGACAATTAATCCAACCACTGCAAGCAGAAACCTGTATTAAGCACTTTCAGAACAGTGACATTACTTTGTCTTCCTACCACCACCATATCCCCACCTCCCACAACTAAGGAACTGTAAAAGAAAGAATATAATGGCAATGCAACATCACTATCCTAGTGAATGCCTTTATAAGTGACATACAGCCTGTCTGCTACGGCTTTTGAAACCATTTATTTCCAACAGTGGATTCTTGTGATATTAATCTATTCAAACATGACAGTGTAGTATGAATTTAAAATAGTACACAACAAGTGAAAGGTAATATTTTCTTACCACATATTTTACAGCACTTATGAACTGGTTATGAAAGAGCAGGTGTTGGGTTTCATCCTCTGGATTTGATGCGGTATAAAGCATTCCACAAATATTACAAGAAATAGCACCAAATCTCTTCTGTCCTGCATCCTATCGAAGAAAAAGAGAGAAAGAAAAAAAAAGCCACATCAATTCCAAGCACAGAAAATGTAACAGAGCTCCCATCTCATCAGAAATGCCCCTTATAACAGTATGAGTGATGACTGATCTTCTACACATACCCAATAAAAAGGCTAAAATTGAGTGAAACACAAGAAATAGTAAGTAGAGAAATTAGAATTCCATCTTTTGAAAACCCACACAGCCTTAAAGGGACGTGCACTACCTACCATTAAAACGCTACCTATCATTACAATTAGGTTTCATCCTCCCTACGTTATGAACAATGCACTTCTTGTTCTATTAAAAAGAAACCAACTTCCTTTGTTACTCTACTTGCAGCCAACACGATCATTTCCTCACACACACTAAACCACATCCAGACCCACAGTATTTGGTGTGCACCACAGTTCTGCAGCTATGATACGAATGGAAGATCATAGAACTTTACTTGTAACCCTTTGTGCTACCCTCCAACTCTACAACCAAGTATTTTCTAACTAAGGGCACCACTCAGTGCATACTGCTTCAGGATTGATTCATCCAGGTGGTGTTATTAATGTGGAAATATGCTCGGATTGAGCAGTCAGTGCCTAATAAGGAACACAGCATCAGGTGTGAAGACTGCTCTTTCACAAAGAGTGAAGCAATACCAGTTTAGATTGAAGAGTAGCCCGAAAAAGCACGTCTTAAATCTTGGCTTAATGCTCAAGTGCAATTTGCTGTAACTACATCTGAAAACTGTGTTTCTGAAAGCAGCAGTAGATGTCACTTTTAATCTATTTTAACATACGTAACATGTCACAAAGTAATTGTATGCTCTGATGCATATGATACTCTGTAAGCAAACGATGAGCTTTTGTGCATTTCTTTTTAAAAGAAATTAATATTTGTGCACAAATTGGAAGTACACAATTTGCCAGAAAATATATCACCCAAATTTGTATTCTAATAGCTGATAGATCCACAGTCAAAAGGTCTACTTTGCAGATAAAAGCATGTTGTTACAATGCAGAAGTGTTGATTAGCTACTTCTTACTCCTTCCATCTTCAAAGATATTTTTAAGCAAGCCCAAGAGCTGCATGCCATCTCAGTTCTCCATATGAGAGCAACTTATTTCAAGCAGTTATTAGAGAAGTCCAACACGTAGGTATCAGTTTCTTTCTGAGAAGAGACTACAGGTACAACTGCTTTGGTCACGCAGATCCAGAACTGAAGTTCTCTTTAAGAGCACATGCGTGGAAGTCAGCCAGAAGAAAGAAGGTGAATCTGACACTGTGTGCCAGTTCATGCATTCATATCATATACAGAAAGACAAACAGAAGTACACTACTTTGATGAAGGAAAAAGAGATGCATCCTGTGGTTAGATTCTCAAAGTCAGGACAAGATGAAGTTTCTAAAGGTGTAAAAATTGAATCCAATACATTTCATTCTACCTGCAGACTTCACTCAAGGAAGCAACATAATACTAAAGAAGGTCCTCATCCCGTCACCAAAATATGCTCAAGGGCTTCTCTATGAGAGAAGAGAAAAGGCAGTTCAGCAGGAAGGATGCATGGTGATTATCTCAAAATGAACCAACCGAGCCAAACTTAATTTCTAGATAAGGATGGAGAATGTACCCTTCATGTCTAGGCTACAGTAAGTGAAGAGGGAGTCTATACTGCTGCTTGGAGTACACTGAAAAAAACCAAGTAGCTTAGAAAATCTGTTACATAAAGCAACTCCTAAAATATCAGTACTGCAATGAAACAATTTCTGTTCAACTTGCTGAGAAATTAAAGGTACTTAAGCCAAAACACCTATCTCAAGCCAAAACCAAACAGAAAATAAAATAGCTATGTAGGATGCCATCAACAACCAGGGGCTAGAAAATGCTCAAAGCTGCCAAGCTCCTCAGCTTGTCCCATCTCATATTGTAAATACGCATGCTGTTTTGGCAGTATTGCCATACTTGATAGTTTGTCTTTCTTAGATGTCGCTGGTATCATTTTGACATGCACTCAGTTGCATCAGTGTGTGACACACAAACAGGTTAGTGCTATAAATCCGCTACGCCAACATCAGAAAAACACATTATAGATTATAGCATCCATGGCAATCTTTTGAACTCCGTAGCCTTGACAAATGCTGGCTCTATTTTCCTTTTATTTATTTATTTAAGCAAATACTTAGCGGTGTCCTGAGGGTAATAATGGCGATAGCCTTTTTTTGTATCTGAAAGAGAGTTTCAGACACACACTACAGGACATAATGCTTCAAGGGAGGAAAAGAAAAATGCTTTGTAGATCCATATAATACAAAACTAGGACATGGAAAATAAAGTTAGGAGTAACGAAGAATGCGTTTTCCACTTTAAGAAAACATCTAGAGAATCTGGCTGTTTTTAACCTTACGCCATTGCAAAAGTAAAAGGGGAAAGGGCATGCATCAAGAGATAAGAAGAGTTCCCAAACTAGACTGCATTCAAGGTCACCAGTACTCCCTAACAGGATGACAAACAAACAAACCAAAGTTATGCACCACATTCGAGAGTAAATAAAACCCTTAAAAACTGGGATGTGGGGAATTAAAAACAAACAAACAAAAAACCCAACAAACAAGACCCAACATGCTTTCACAATCTAATTACAGTATTTATTTATGTTTATTTTGCTTTAACTTCAAATTGATAGGCTTCAATCTTGTCAGCCAACATCAGACTCTAGAAAGCGAACAATAAATACACTGATGACTATTGTAGGGAACCTGCTTTAGAAGGGGGGTTGAACTTGATGGTCTCTTGAGGTCCCTTCCAACCCCTGCAATTCTGATTCTGTGACTTGCCAGAAACAGACAATTGTGTCAGATTTGGCTCTCAGAGCTCAAAGAGAGGCTTTATCAGAGCAGCGTTTAAGAAAACATGTGGCTGCAAGAAGACAAATGAGTTATTCTATATAAATCTCCATTTTCTAAACAGTAACAGTAAAGAGCGGGGATACCTCTACTTCCAAATGAGATTCTGCAAGTGTAGATGGCAGTTAAGCATTCCCGATATATCGGATAAGTTATTAATAAAAGTAAAGTATATGTGAGATGCACTCTTTTCCTAGGCTAACTGTAATTGAACGTTGCAACAATGTTGTCTCATTCTCCAGAAGGATTTCTTAAATCTGTGTTAGACAGAAAGAAAAATCTTACCAATATCTTCTTTGAGAAGATGCATGTCTGCTGATCCTCCATGTGTGGAATAGGGAGCCCTGCAAGCAAAAAAGGCATTTGGTGCCTCTGTAGGAGATGAAAAGGGGCCTTTTTTATTCTTCCCTCTCTCTTCAGGCACAGACTAGGTCACCACTTTCTTTATTACCTAGCGTGTGTTAGAGCGAGATTATTTTTCCCTCTTGTCTTCTCGTAGAGCAAAGAATATAACCCAGCCATAAAACAGGCCGGCTGGAAAGGAAATACAATGGAGAAGAACAGGAAGGAACAACACAAAGATTTTTGGGCTCCCCACAGCAAATGAAAACATCAAAGAATGCCATTTCAACATCCAAGACAGAAGTCGATGGGTGGATCCCCTTGGATGGGAGGATCAGAAGACACGACCCAACTCAGAAACAAGTTTCACTTGGAAATGTACTGCTGTGTATGGCGTTTACAACAATAGCAACAGGAAAATAAATCACCAGCGACACTCATCATTCTGAAAAGAAATGTTAGCCTACTGAGAACTTTCAGAACTGTGATGTATCAGGTCTTTTTTTATATATTTGAGAAAATGCAGAATGAAATGCCCTCGCTGGTCATCAGTCAGAGCAACACGAAACAATACAAAGTTAAAAACCAAATCTGCACAATGCTTTCTCAACCCGTGTGAAAACACTACTCGAGTATATCAGAGTGCCCTGATGCTAGTAGCCTTTGTGCTTGAATTCCCATATCAGACCACAGCTAACCTTAGGGAACACTCTTCAAAACTCTCAGGACAAAGGATGCTGAACACACACACCTGGATTTGCTAGAGAAGGCTGGGCTTTGCTGGTGGAGCAGAAATGAGAAGGAATGAACGTGAGAGACGGTGACCATTACAGTCCCACGAGGGGCAGAGCAGTTCCAAAGGGTAAGATTTACATGAGAAGTAAGGGAGAGTCACTGCTCTCATCTCTACTCAATCTCTTCTCAGACGTTCATACAGTAACCACTGCCTCTCACTGGGACTGCAGGTGAGAGACAGCACATAACTAATGAGAACAACACTGTACTGACCCAAAATCATTCTCCACTTCTTCAGAAAAATTGCCAGCTGGACTGTTTCAGTTTAAGGAAGAAATCTGCAATTTTAAATGCTTGTTATATATGTTTCTTCAAGCTCATGAGAAATCACTTCTACACTTCTTTTATTATTTCCACCAAGGATTGCGGTTTCAACTTAAACAGAAACATCTATTCCAGTCAAACTGAAAATTTATGTCCAAGTTTAAACAAAATATAAGGAATATTTCAAGTATGACATCCAAGTGTATACACTAAATTAAGCCACACACCACTTCCATACACAGCACCGGAACCAAAGCACCATTCATCAAGCAATCCTGATCCATGCATTTACTGACATTCATAAAATCATCTACACTTCTTCAGGCTTGCTCCCATCCAGGCACTGGCTGAGACCATTAGAAAGGCAGAAGAATCTCTGCAATGCTATATTTTTTATCACTTTGATTACGTGTTTTCACTGTTCAATCACTGTACACGTCCTTCCCCGAAACTGGTGAGCACCATTTGCAACAGACTAGCTTTCTCTGCAGAGGAACATGTGTCCTTAGTGGCATAAAACGAAAGAAAACCTGTGAGGTACAGGGATGCTACTCAGAACGGTCTTTTGTAGCATTATCATTTCATACTTTTATGGTCAAAATTCTGTTGTAGATGTGGCAGGAAATCAGAATTTTACAAGAAGACAACAGATGACTTTCCTCGTCTTGAATGTAAAGCAAGATCTCATGCAAGCTGACAACGCTTGCTCTGCACATTTACATTTCCTTTAACTCCTGAAACCAAAAGAACAGATGATTTCATATTCAAATAAAAGAAAAAAGATGTGCATCATTCTGTGAAAGCTCCAGTTTGGAACTTCACTTCACCCATACAGTACAGTTCCCAGATATTCAGAACAGACTGCTTCTCTAAACACTAAGTCGGGGAGTTGGAACATAACAGATTTTGGAGCTTAATCTGACCTTCCTGCAGAAGAACAGATGTACTTAGCTCAGAACCTACCTCACTGCACATCACATTGAGTAGCATCATTTTCCATCACTGCTTGTTTTACAAAGAGCTGCAGCATTAGATCCCCTGCTTTTTTTCCTCAGCTTAAGTGGCACACTTGGAAGATCCCTGCTTTTTAGGATGTGTAAGACAAAGCAAATCTGAAGAACACAGAAACAACTCATCCTGTCTTAGCTCTGCCTTCATACAGTGATGGTAACGTAACGTTTGAAAGTTGCTCAGATGACTAGATGATGTACACCAAGAAAAAGAATGCTGCAGGTACAGCTAGTAAGCATTGCTTCTACAAGTGGAAATCATATTATTTTACTTCTTGCAATTAAATAGCCTTAAAGCTTGTTAAGAAAAAATAGAAAAAAGAATTCATTTGGAAGAAGGAGGAAGTTAATATATATCCTTAAGGACTGACTATGAAAAGTAAGGTATATTGCAGAAAGCAATGAGTAGCTTCATCATACCACCTCCCCAAACATTTAGAATGCACAGATGATACTTTTAACATCTCAAACTCCAAACCTCAAGATACGGTCAAGGTAGTTAAAAGGCACCTCTCAGGCATTTACCTACTTCAAGGTATAACAAAGTGGGAGTGAAATATTCCCTGCTCCGAATAAAAGCAGGACTTCTCTTATTTGTTCACATTAAAGAAGAATGAGACTGCTTCACTATTCTTAAAGGATCCTTACAGAAGTACATAAGCACCTTCGGAACTATCTCCAAAAACAAAACACCAAAAAACCACCCTCATAAGAACAACAAAAACCAATTCATAGAACCAGTTCTCCCCAGATCTCTCAGAGCTGTTCAGCCATTCAGAATGAACACTTAACAAATTCACCACTGATTTGCAAAACAGAATCATAGAATTGCTAAGGTTGGAAAAGACCCACAGGATCACCCAGTCCAACCATTCGTTCGCCTTTCACCAATGGTTCTTGCTAAGCCATGTCCCTCAACACAACATCCAAACTACTGCTGACAGAACTTTGTCTTGTCTCTGCAGCAACTAACATCAATTTTCCAGGGTGGCATAACAAATATTTGAGATCCTCAGCATGTTTTGATAATGCTAACAGAATATGGAGTACCACGTTCCCCACTGTTCTCCTGGTAAAGCAAACTATGGGCGTTATCAAAATGCTCTTTCAAGAGAATAAAAAAAGTCAACTCCAAACAGTGAAATTGAAGTGAATTAGGTTTGCATGAAGTGATAAAAGTAAAACATACTAGGTGGTACGAGGCTGCAGCTTGCAAGTAAGCAGCATATTTTGTTTTTAAACGTTCTCTTTCCAGAAATACTTACAGAAAACACGAACTAGGTCTCTCTCATTTCTCTTACTGTTCTTCAGAGGTGACCATTCTTTATAATCTCATATTCTGCCGGGTTAAATAACTTACAACTTTCACTTGAGTATCTGGTGGAAAAGTGACTCCCCTCAGTAGCTAAGCAGCAAGTTATTTCTTCTTGTCAAAGGTCCTAAGCAACTCATCAGTCACGCTCCATTAAATATGTAAAATACACTGAAGGGACGAGGAATACTCTACAGTTCTTTCTATATAGCTATTTAATGACTCACATTAACTTTGTTGGTAAAATGACTTTTAATGAGGCAATAGCCAAACTACTTAAGTAAATGTTAGCTATTGTTCATAATATGCTATTTTATATGGTTTACCGTTTTACGACTAGGCATTCAAGCATCTAGATGGGGATCACTTAGGCAAATCAAGGATATACTTATCAAATCGCTTCTAAGGAGTTCTGCTTTTGAAATATTAAAGCATTCAGTTCAGCTGCTTCTATCCTGGTTAATACTTTCCTATGTATAATCCATGCCTCACATGAAAAATACTGCAATTTAGCCAGACCATCAACGCTATACGAGAGGGGTAATCTCATTGAGAAGCATCCCACGGACTCCTCCTTCCTAACACCCTGGCTTCTCCTCCCTCAGCAGCTTCCCAGATTTCGATTTCCCAAAGCTGCTGTGATGTACTGTGGTGAAAACCAGTGTGTTCACAGGAAAAATCAAAAAAAATACCTTTGTTCCAAGACAAAAAGTTTGTCTCAGAACCCTGCACGCTTGAATGATGCAGGAATAAAACCATTTGTATCGATTTCGCACACATCTACCAGATGCAAACCCCCCTATGTAACTGAAATATTAGGAAACTGAGTTCTTGCACGTGAGCAAATGTAAGTCACTCTGCTACCACTTCCTCTAAAAACACCAAACAACAATTTAGCAAGGGTTTAATTGTCAGGAATCACTTCCAAGGGCAACAGTAGTACGTACAAGTGAGGCTTTTTACACTTGCTCTTAAAAACACAGCACTGCTAATTCAAAAGTAATTTGTTTCAGAAACTATAAACCTTACTAAAAGGGCATTACTTACTATGATCAGCTGCTTTTCGCCATCTTTTCCTGCTTCTTTTAGCTTTTGAATATGCTCCTCAGATGGTAGCAAGTTACTGCACTTTGATGTTAATGCAGGATTTGTGGATGGAACCCTAACAATACAAACATATTTCATGTTAAAAAGGGACCTCTCATAGCTGTCATTCCAGACACTCAACCATTGTGATTAGCATGACTAAACTTTAAAAGGATGCAAATGTAAGTTTCAAACTCCAAAACATAGCCCTAAATATTTTAGCTTGCAAACCAGATGGAAAAATGGGGAAATAAGAGGACTAAGTACAAATACAGTTTGTGTCAAAACCAATTACAACATTTTTTTTCAGTAATGAAAAAAAAAGGGTGGAATTTATTATCAGTTAGGATAGGTTATTCACATCTATTAACAGAACTGAGACATCTTCAGAGCATGAGGGATGGTGCCTAACACTACTCATTTCCCACGCAAGGTTTAGATTACTAGTTATAGGTATCACGTGTCAGGCTGCTGAAGCAGATCTCATAAATATTGCCACAAATTCCAGAGAGCTATATAAAACAGATAACATAAACCTCTCAAACCCAATTCAGACTTATTGCTGTCAGTGAGGGGAGATGGGAAGGAGAGAGGGAAGGGGAGAGGGAAGAAGAAGAGGACTTAAGGAATAAACAGATTTAAATTGCTACAATATTCTCACTCAGTTTAAGTCTGTCATTGTCACACCCCCAAATTTGCATTCACTGGCTACTTTAAGAGTTGCCTTTTCTCTCTGTAACCTTTTCTTACAAGGCACCTAAAAAGAGAGCTACGCTGCAGCTAATACACATTACTCTCATATTATAGCAGGGTACCACAGGCAGAATGATGGTTTAAGCCTAGAACAAATCAGGGTAACATGGAAATTAGGCTAAGAAAGCTCTCAGGACATACACACCCACATCATAATAAGGCAATATGGATATTACGGCTAAAAACGTAATAAAACTGAGTAAATGCCAGAAAGCTATTTAACAGTTAAGAATGAACATCTTCCTTTAACTAGACTTACGTCTACGTTAGCACTCACTGCCTGTGAAATTCCACAGTAGTATGGTTTAGCATGTACAAAAGTGTTGCTTAGTCAGAACTGTTAATCTGGCCTCAGAGGAAGAACAGCAAATGAATCATTTTTTGTCTTTGTTATGAATACAGGAAGAAGTAGCAATTTACTAACCGCTGTGCCAACTATATTGCTGTTCAAGGTTTTAGGGATGAAGAAATTATTTTCTTCAGTACATCTTGAAACGACAGTAAAAAGCTACAAGCCTACACAATCTCAGCATTACTTACACAGTGTCAGTTTCAACTTAGTAGTAACATTCCTTATCTACACGGCTGCTGACCTTTTAAGAGCACTGAACTTTGGTTTTATGGCAATCGTAAGAAATCTCAAATTTTAAGCCCTCTTTTCCTTACCTGAAAAAACCACATAAACGACCATCCTAATTTAAGGATTAGGAAATCTTTCCAAAACAGACAAAAAAAATGCAGGAAGCAAAACTCAGGCAGTAATCCCTCCTTACATACTTTCTCTTAGTCTCCTCCTCAAATCAGATGATTATTAGAAATGTTTGCCTGACTTTGCTGAACCCTACTTTAAAATAGTACAGTTATTTACAAGTACTTCCTTGACTTTCTTAACAAAACAAAAACATCCCTTAGTAACTAGATAAAA
>PPHD01011151.1:843-19048 GCA_002909625.1 Bambusicola thoracicus | reverse complement strand
GAGGTGAGGCCTCACCAATGCCGAGTACAGGGGCAGGATGACTTCCCTAGTCCTGCTCACCACACCATTCCTGATACAAGCCAGGATGCCATTGGCCTTCTTGGCCACCTGGGCACACTGCTGGCTCATATTCAGCCGACTATCCAACAGTACTCCAAGGTCCCTCTCCATCAGGCACAGAACTAAACAACTGGTGAAAGCAGGCTGAAAAATAACCAACTAAGTTCAGTAGGCCACAGATTTCACAATGCAGCAAAGCAGATGAATAACCTGTGCTCACTATTCTGGCTCAGTATGCAAAGCTTAGCAAGGAATTGGGTTAGAGTTATATAAACCCTAATTTACGAAGGATTTCAGCCTCATTGTTTGGTTCAGCTAACACAATTACAGAAGCAGCTTTGTCAATACACTGAAAAGATTTACTCTTTGCAAATGTTCCCATTGCATTTAGAATCAGAAGAGAATTAGGACAGAGACAAATTATGCCTCCTGTGTAGAAGTTTCCAATAATGACATAGAGACGCAGACCATGTTCGCACTAACTCATCAAGGACAAAGAGGAAGCAGACTCTACTAAATTTACAGTAGGAAAGAGAAGAAACTTGTTATCTTTTCCTCCCAAGATCTGTTATTTACTCTGTTGACTAAAATGCAAGAGTTATGAAATATAACCTTTCAAAGGTTTTAGTTAAATTTGCTAAGACTGGTATAACTGGTCATCTACCTTAAACCATTGAAGTGTTTCAAGCAACCTGACCGACTGATTAAAAAACACAAAGAACAGAAAGGCTGTGGCATTCTTGGCTCTCATTGGTCTGAATGTCTCAGGAGGCATGCAAGCAAAAAAACACAAAAGAAAAAGCCCAAAACTCTCCTGTACAATACAATCTGCTAGGCAGCATACCTTCTTTACCATGTACATACATAAAGCCCCATGGGATTTTCAAACAAGGTATATACACTCTGGCGAAAAAAATGTCTGATCATAGATAGAGCCATAGACGCTTCAGCTTCTCATACTGTCCTGCCAGCAAGAGGGCGGGGGGCAAAAAGACTCTGGGAAGGGACAGAACCAGGACAGCTGACCTAAACTGGCCACAGGGATACAACATGCCATGTGACATCAAGTGAAAAAACTAAAAACTGGAGGAAGCTAGCCAGAGTGAGCTGCTGCTTCTCTGGGACTGGCTGGGCATCAGTTGGTGACTGGGGAGCAATTCCATTGTTCATCATTTGTTTTTTAAATATTTACATATATATAAAATTATCATTACTATTATTTCTCTCTTCCTCTTTTTCCCCTAAGAAAATAGTTTTTATCTCAACGTACAAGTTTGACTTTTTCCCGCCAAGTTCCTTTCCCCCATCCCACTGGGAGGAGTGAGTGAGCAAATGGCCATGCAGTGTTGAGCTCCCAGATGGGATAAACCACAACAAAATGTCTCCTCAGTTCTCCACCTTCCACTTGTTCAAGGCTCAGTCTATTCCACAGCAAACTGGTGCTACTGATGGTCTGTGCATTTTTACACATCCATGGAAGACACAGATACCACCAATTAACACGCAGCGGTAGTTAGAACAAAAAAAACTGCTTCATATGAGTATGCCTTTAAGTTTCACATTTGCTGTATTCAGATAGTTGTCATGCACGCATAACCACCTGGCATGCCTCTTATTTGGGGCCTAGAATGTGCTCCAGGAACACACTCAGTCTTAACAAAACATTAGCACATTAACGATGAGTCTCTTGAGTGTTCTTTCTCAATACCTAAGAGACACTTTTCAGTTGTCACTTAAATACTACTATAGCTAAAACTTGATTTCCACTCTTGTTCTCCAGTTCCAGTCATAGCACAGTTCTTAATGATCACAAAAAAAATTCACCTGTAACATACCTAAATCCATCTCCTGTTTAATCATTACATTCCTACATTGCTACTATTATTTTGCAACCCAAGCCATATATAATAGACTTCTGAGTCAGAAGACTTAGGGGTATAAATGGCAACGTTAAAGCAAAGCTGAGAGAAGAGCCAGCAGTTGATCACAGCAAAGGTACACCAGTGAGTCCCTGTAGGATATCACACAAGAATTTAATATTCTTTTACAAGAAAAAGCAAACATCTTACACGTGGGGAGCACAGGCAAATAGACCATGGACCTTAAAAACGTATGGTAGAACACAGAACTGCTGCAAGCCTGAACACAAACTGTTATCACTTGAATGGACCTCTGAGGCTCTGCTTCTAGACCTTCAAAAGTTTTCAGAGAAAATAAAAGATGTGGAATTGCCTGAAAATTACTGAGAAAAGTAGACAGCCATAGGAGTATTAGCAAATCTGGAAAGTAAAGACAAAACAAAACAAGAAATACAGATCGCTTTGAGCCTAAGACAAGTTTGGATTTAACTCACAACAAAAGGAAGGCTCATGGTCCGGGTCAGTGCAAAGGAATGTCATCGCTATTTCAAATCAATTATGGAACCAGGAAACTTGGTGTCTGCTCACATCAAACCATATTAAGTACGCATTTCACCACGGGATGAAGTTAGGCTGCTTATTCTGCAAAGCAATGGCATTTTTTGGAATCATGTACATACTGATAAAAACATTGCCTATTACAACTTCATGCAATTTCATGAGTTTGAAAGCCAGTAGAAGACAACTACCAATCTGAAAAACTAATATGCTTAAAACACTATGAATAAAAATATCTTCCAAGAAGAACAAAGCTCTGATCCCCATTTTTATTTTAAATATGACTGTCTTTGACCTCACAAATGTAATTATTCCATTATCGTATGACTTCCTATGGCCTGCATAGCCACATAGAAATATTCCAGATATAACACGAGGATAATCATCAGCAAAACATACCAATGCTAAAACGGAAGAGAAAGAAGGTTTATTAAGAGTAAATAAATATGAGAGAAGAGTTGGTAAGATAAAAAAAAAAAACAAAAAAAAACATTGAATTAAAAAAATAAAATAGCGAGTTCTTCTTTCACCATTGGGAAAACACATTTTTCAGAATGTTCACAATGTAAATGGAGGTAGTAGGGCATTAGCAGTCTTGAAGAAGTGTTAATAACTAACTATAAGAAGCATCGTTGAAGCATTGAAGGAGTCTAAATCTACACATCAAACTAGGATATGTTAGCCATTAAACAAGCTAAAAGTTCATTCCCAGAAGTCAAGCTTCCCTTTGAAATACTGCAGCCTTTAACACAAGCTACTTCAATTTATTCTCAGAATTTTTAGCTTGAGGACTTACTGATGTCACAGCTTTTTTAAAGTAGGTATCTGCACTGCAAAGTAATAATGCCACTGCAGAATAAACACTTGCCAGCTAAACTGATGGCTCTTCAAAGATGCCCCTGGACATCAGCCACAGAAGAGCTAAATGCATCTGAGTTAAACTGAGTTACACAAATGGGCCCCATAAAGAGCCCAACATACACAGACAGCAACGCCTCTCAGCCTAAAGCTCAATTGCCAGCAAGATTCAGGAAAGCAAATTCTATACCAGTTCCTGCAGTTTGCAAATAATTTTTTTTATACAAAATAAATACCCAGTAAGAATCTACAAACCATGTCCTAAATGTAATTTATGCACGCATCCTGGTATGTCAGTCATACCAGTATGCAAACAACAGCCAAGCATGCACGTAACAAAATGTTGGCGCTATATAAGCAGTCTTAATAACCATCATGACTTTCCTAAGCTAAACAGAGATGTAAATGTAACATGGTGTTGACTGACAGCAGTGGTTGAGTTGAGCAATGACAAATATGCATTTTCAATTCGAATACCAGAATACACCAGCCTATGAATCTACAAAGATGTACAAAACCCAAATCAGTAGTTTCTACCACAAATACTGAATAATTTGATGAAAAAAAAAATCCCAACTGTTCTGAATTTTCCCTTAATATTTTTTTAATTTCAATAAATGAGTACAAATTTTAAAATATATATATTTACTATTTTGTACTAAATTAGCAAGTTCTCCACAGAATTATAATAGGGAAATTAAAGGATTAGTGTAGCACTCTACTCTTTCACATTCCTTGTTAATCACAGTTACTGCATCACATGTTAAATGAGGTCACACCTCAATCAAATCTATTCTGAGAGACTTTATCCACTTAAAAACTTACACCAGGCTACTGGGCTTTTCAGTGGTAAGTTAGACTGCAGTAGGAGTGTCAACTGCAACACTCAGTAGGGGAAAATTCACTAATTTCATTTATTACTATCAAAGTAAGCTGAACACACAAAGAAAAAATGCCTTCTGCCAAATTATATTATTTTGCACCTCTTTTAAAACAACTTGCATAAAAAGAGATGCAAACCCAGTCAGAGGAGTGACACTGTGGCTGGCATACTGTAAAAAGGTGTAAGACAGCAAGCAAAGGATTGGGTACCACAGTAATAAAGCAGGAGGCAAAACATGCCAAACACAATTTTGAATGGAAAAAGGCGAAAAATGAATTTTTCTTGCATTCTGACACTGAAAATACAGAAAATTGGATGTTAGTGTAACATGGAAGCAAAAACCTAAAAAGGCAAAGCACAAACAGCACCAAAGTGAAGACCTCACTCATCAGGCAAGCAAGAGAAATGTCTCCTTTTGCAAGAGCGAAGCCAAACTTACAGGGCCTTGAACAAGAAGTTGTTCATAAGCACTGTTGTTTTTTTTTTTTTTGCTTTGTATATGTAAGTGAATGCAATTTTCTTTCTCATCTTTATTTAATATGGCAACATATCAAAGCGTTCCACATGACTGGAAACGTCCAGAGTCTTACTTGTTATTGCCCATCCTTAATGATCATTGTTAACAAATGACTTGAAACACTATGAAAAAGAAGAGTAGGGCTACTTTGAAAGCAAATATACCTCTGACTTACCTAACCAAAGCAGAACCTTAATGTTTAAGGTTCTTTCCATTATCCTGATCAGCTCCACCACAGAGACAGTAGATGCATATCTATTTCTTCATGAAAACAAACTCCTGCTATGGGAGACCACAGTCACTCATTCACCTGTTTTAATTTGTTTAAATGATGGTTGAGTGATGTATTTATTTCTAATCATCTTTTGCTCCCAGGCATATCAGGGTACAAAAGGAATGCTGGATAATGTGGAAAAATACGTAGCTGTTTTAAAATACAGCATGGTTCTGATACAGCAGTCAAAAAAATCCACTGTAGGGATGTAAGAAAAACAACAAAATCAACAGAGCAAAATCATTCTGTGCTTTTAATAGGCTGCCAATGCAAACAGCTCGCTTTCTGTAACATGGAATTAGCTTCGCAAACCCAAGCAGAAGATTAGTAGCTCCATCATTAATCTGATAGCCTACACAAGCTTTCCCTGTGTACAAGCTGGTAACAAGTTAACAGTCTTGTTAAACAAAACAGAAAACTGTTATCAGTTAGTATAAAACATTTGCCACATTTGGAAAATAAAACACGTGGAGACTCAAGTTACAACCCAATAAAACACAACTTCACCACTCAGAGAAGTTCCCAGTTTGACAGTAATCTTTTAAGTCCAAATAAGAAAACTTAGCTTAGTTCAAAATGTGCATTTCAAGGCAAGGCTCTCCAAATGAAACAAAGGGAGAGGGTGAGAGGCAATGGAATATCAGATGACGTAACAAACCATAAATCACTTCTTTAAGTAGTTTAGCAATGCCCAGATACATGCAGAAAGTCAAGAAAGCAGCAGAAAAACAAGCCCACTTCAGCATGATTATGGTTTCACAACACAAGATAGCTGAAAGGTAGAGAGAGAGCAGTGACAGCAATTAAGTGTATCGACCTCAGAGTCCAGAGGCTTGGATTCAATTCACAGCACTTTTACAGACATCCCCAGGCATATGCCATCCACATCCATACCTCTGTGCTCCCTATGAGAAAAACAGCAATAAGCAGTGTATCCCTGATTCAGGAGGAATGGTGTGAGAATAACTACATTAGCAGTACATAAAGCATTAGGACATAATAAGAGTAAGAATAAATACATCCAGAAGACAGGATTGGTTTTGCACATACATAGCCCCTCTTTCCCTTCCTGCACTTTCAAATAGTAAGTTTACTTCTAAAAGTAGGTTTTGAATAGATGCAGTCTGTCAAAAACAGAGCACAATTCCTCATTGTCCAAGTTGCCAATATCACTTCAATTCATTTTGGTATTTTCACTACCGAACAACACAGCACAAATACACCAACACCTATTTCTGCAATAGCTCAGGTGGCCAGGGAACCAGCTGCTCTTTGCATCTACTCCCAAACAGCCCTTTGTCTCTCAGAACTGGTGAGAGTTCTCTTCCATCGTTCCCATTAAAAGCACAGCTGCTTCTCCAGCAGTCTGGGACCATAACTGCTTCAAGCAATCACACTCAAATCTGCTCTTCAAAAACATGGGCCCTGTTTTCCTTAGGCTGACTTCAACTTTACACAGCAAGTATCACACAAACATTTTCAGAAGCCAGACTCGCAGGAGTTTGCTGACACAGCCACTACAAAGCCTGACACATCACACCTTTTCCAGCTACCATTTTTAAACGCAAAGTGAAAACACACATTAAAAGAACCACTGCATCAATAAAACAGTTGAACTGTGGATAACGCTGACACATGTTTGGCCGACAAATATAACTTATGCGCTTCTTTTTAAATTGGCTTTCCATGGAGGAAAAATTAGAGATCCATTATGACTTTACCACTCCTAGTCCTGGACTTCGATTCCTAAAACACCACTTTCCAAAGCACCCCATACCATCAAATCTAACTCATCTTCTAGCCATTCCATATCAACAAAAGCCATAGAAACTCATCTCTGCTGTCACAAGCTCAACATAGCAGTGAATAGAGCGTAAGTCGCTTTCCCACAAACAGAAACAGACTGCAAAAAACAGTCAAGGCAGTTATAGCTAATCTCACCTCTATACACACAGTTTGACAGTTGAAAAGTACAGAGAGAGCTGTATGGATCACAGCCCTTGGTTTTCTATTTTGGGGGCTTTTTTAATTCCTGTTTGTTTTAGTATGCCCCATTTTGTTTCACATTAGATAAAACATCACTGCAGCATTTTAGTCAAAGACATCTACAGATTTTTTTTTTAATTACACTCTGTGTTTGCTTATATTTTTTCCTCGAGTCACCTCTGTGCAAACTACCAATTAACTATTTAAAAGCAAGAGTGGCTTAATACGCTATCCTATTAATATTGCTATTACCATCTCACTTCAGTGGTGTTTTTCCTTGCTGTTAACAATTTGAGTTCTCCACAAACAGTGTAACTGTTGCTGTTTCTTGAAGTGTTCTACCTCTCACTTTCATCAAGTTTATAGTTCCAATATTATTTTGTTTTATGTAGAATTCAATGTTATTTTCAAGTACATATATCTGTACTTCTAACAGTACATTCTATACTGTTAGTTCCTCAATGCCACTCATGGGAAATAAACATCCCTAGGGTCCTGAAAGAAAGGTTCTTAGTTATTCAAATTTAATCTAAGTGAAAATCTTTTTTAAAGAAAAAGTGAGAAGAGCACAGCAATCAAAGAACAATAGGGGTTGGAAGAGTGAAGATAACACTGAGTACACCCCCCTGCTAAAGCAGGTCCCCTACAGCAGGTTGCACGGGGAAGTGTCCAGGAAGATGTGCAGTATCTCCAAAGAAGGACTCCATAACCTATAGAGAACATTCAGCAGTTCAGAAACCAAATCCTGTTTTTCGAGTCCAAATGTTTTCATTTGTAAGGCACAGATAATTTCATGGTTGAACCAGCACTTTGCTAAGACACAGTGCCCTGCAAAGAAAGTACAGAGATGGCTGAAAGAATGAAGAGCCCAAAACGAATTCCAATTAGAGAAAATGAAGCATGCAGTTTTCTCAAACTTATTTTTCACTTGCCCACAAAAGGTATGTCCAATGTCATAGTAAATTCAAAGACAGGTCTGAAGAAATGGTTCTGTAAACATTTTTGACAAATAGCATCGAATTAACTCTTTCTTTAGCCATATGAACCTGTGAAATCAATTACTGTCTGAATACGAACTAATCAAGTAATAGACACTCTCCGCTCTCTCTTGTAGCCAGTAAGTACCAAATAAAGGTATCATCTTTCATCAAAGCAGTCATTGAGCTTTATTTTGGGCCGCTGTTTCCAGCTTTTTATTTTCCGTAGAATCTCTCCATAACTCACACAGGCAAAATCTGAATTTTATTAGGATGACCTAGCATAGAATCAGAGAACCATAGGATCACCAAGGTTGGAAAAGACCCACAGGATCATCCAGTCCAACCATCCCCCCATCACCAATATATCTCCCTAAACCATGTCCCTCAACACAACATTCAAATGTTCCTTGAACACCTCCAGGGTCAGTGACTCGACCACCTCTCTGGGCAGCCCATTCCAGTGCCTGACCACCCTTTCAGAGAAGTATTCTTCACTCTCCAAGTTGCCAATATCACTTCAATTCATTTTGGTATTTTCACTACAGAACAACACAACACAAGAAGAAGAAACCAATCCCCAGACTCCAGGTAGACAGCTGAACATAAGGCTGATGTGCTATTTTTCACTTACTAAAGATTTCAAATTAATTTGAATGAAGAACTTTCAGTGAGATTTGGAATTCCGAGGAATTAAATGCAGCGCTTACTCTGACACACAATAGCAGGATACACAACAACAGACACACAATAACAATCAGGAAAAGCTATAGGGCTTGCTTGATTTTATTTGCAGTCATTAGGTAAAACTGGTAATGGATTAGATGTTCTGTGACCAAGAAACCGCAACAATAATTTAGCTCATGAGAAAGAAAAAGGGAAATAGACTGTAACGAAGACACACACAGACAAAAAGAGGCAAAATCCTTCATTTTACTGTTAATCTCTTCTTTCTCCTCAGACCTCCGAACATGATTTAAGTACAAAACACAAATACCTTAAATCTCATTTAATTGCAGAGTTGATGTTAATATAAAGACAAGAAACTCAGAGGACAGCAGATTTCTGTCATCTCTAAAATAATCTATACTTTTTTTAAACTGAAGTAAGAATAAAACAGCAGTGAAGCATCCTAGAGAGGTAAACTTCAAACTATAAACAAACCCAAGAAAGGATCGATTTCTGATATTTTTTTTCCCAACATAAATGCTGTTCCAACCATAAGTAAAGCATTCTGCACGTTTTTTCTTTATGTTTGTCTGTACTAATTTCCTTCTCCCTTCCCAGTTCTCCCGTATAATTTGACATGTCACTTCCTGTCAAAATTACAGGAACATCTCTTACAGCTAGTACCAAACTACTCTCAGTCAGCTTGTCTCACTTTTCTGACCTCAGGACAGACATGCTCAGCAACTTCTGTGATTCTTCTTAGAAAAATTCCCATCAGGAATAAAAGTGATGCTAAGTGTAGACATCTTTAAGGAAGTTACACAAGTTATTCATCCATTTAAACTCCTGATATAGACAACATTATTGATTGTAGAGCGCAACAGTTTAGAGACTTCTACTTCTATAGCACTGCTTTTGTCTCTGCAGAATCTAGATGGTATAAAACCTGAGGCTTTATCACAGTATTTGTCAAAAAATATATATTAACACACATGCGCGTAATATTTTGAATACCAAGTGTCAGTACCACCTAGCGAAAACTAGAACTACTACATGTGCTACTGTTATGCAACTTAAACTAGTTCCTTCAATTTTTCCCTTCAATTTAGTCTGTGGCTCCCAACTGAAATATAATTATTTACCAAGCGTTTAAACTTAAGAGCATTTCACTCTGTTGGCTTTAGACTAGGCTTATGGGAAAATGGTAATTTTATGTGATGATGATCAGAAGTAAAAGGATTTGTTTACTGACTGAAATGAAATTGGATGTATGGTGATAGAAGTAGAGATTAAATTTCAGGGGACTCCAAACAGAGCTCCACTGTACAATTCCTTTTGAGTTTTTTTTCTTCCATTAATTATTCAGAGGTGCCAGGTAGGACAGTATAATGTTGGCATTAACCTATTTGTGAGTGAATATCAATGCATACACCTGAATTCAATGTATATGTATAAGGGGAAAGGATTCTTAACTCAAACAGGTACACATGAACAGGAAGACAATATAATTCAAAGCTCTATCTATCTATCAATACAGCACAGAGAAATAATTATGTTGGCCTTCTCTAGAATATGACCACACTTTCACAGCTGTTAAACACAGTGCAACATTTTAATGCAAGTTTACGCACAAGAAATAGCATAGAATGCTTCAGTTCTTGCATTTCAAAGTAGAAATACTGGAAAAACCAGTGACCAGAAAGATCCAGTACTTTCTACAGAATGTGAACAGAATCAGTTAGAGATCATGAAGGAAAAGCAGCTCTTCAGCAAGGGAAAATGTTCAAAAGCTCAGCCCCTACAATCACAGACTGAGCTTGTGCATCTTCAATGACATCTCAGATGGATGCAGGATAACACGTTCATAACTGCAGAGCCTTACCTCTGTGTTGGTGATCGATCACATCTGAACCCTGCATGCTGAGTTCAGCCAGAGTCTTCTTAATATTTAAAGAACCTCTACCTGTGCTAGAAATAATTTCTTCCAGATTACCTGTGTGCTCATTTATCAGTAGAACACCCTTTACAGAGTCAAATCCAAACAAACCTGCCTGTTTGTCCTGTGTTGCCCTTGATACTAAGGCTGCACTTCTTTACAAAACTGAATTATGGAAAGTTTAAGATCATTTGTCACGAATGTTTGGAAATAAGACATTATTTGATTTAATATAAAAGAAATTCTTTCTTAGATTTCTTGTTGTGTAACATCTCAGCTGTACAGATTTTATTATTTTTTGACTCTGAAAAATGGAATTCAGACTGCTCTAAAACCAAACTAAAAATATCCTCATTCTCTCTGAGTGTACAATTTCCACTGGAGATGGCAGTGGTACTCGGATTGAAAATACTTGCAATATCCAACTAAGACCACCAGGTACTGGGAAAAAGACAGGGAAAAGGCAGGGTTCAAAGAAAACTGCCTTTGAGAAGTCCTCAGTATTACTAAACAGAGTCCTGAGGTTGTAGTTACCAGCCTGAACGTCACTGTGCATACAGATTTCACCACTTTGCACTCTGTGTGAGGCAGACACTAATGGGACTGTTGTTATAAACATAATTTGAGCCCAGTTTTTATTTTGTGCCAATTAGTGCCATTTATGTTAACAAGAATAATGGCAACACTTAAAAAAAGAAAAATACCCTGAATTTTCTTGGAAATTTAAACATAGTCAAGCTTTTTCCTTCCTTGACTTTAATAATAATGACACCACAGAAGTAGTAATATCCCTTTGACTTTTTTCCTTTGAAAAACCACTTCCTTCCCATGTCCATTCAGCAAAAGAGCAGGATCTGATTTTTCTGTTTGCCAAAAGAGTAACACCAAAATAAAATCATTTTCTAAGATAATTCATACCTTCTTGCAAGTGAATGCATGTTGTTTAATTAAGTCAGGTGTCTCAAAATGGCAGCTGCTACAGTCCAACACTGCCCAGTTATGGAAACTTACACTGCAGCAGCAAGGAAAATATCAACACATAGCAATCAGAAAGAAAGGAAATGAAAGCCATGATTTTACTTTGTCTGTAGGGGCATTCATTACAGCTTACTTCAAGTTTGAAACTCAGAAATTACTCGTGCTTAGGTACTGCTGGGATAAAAATCTCAAGGCCTTATCATCCATGAATATCTCTGCGTCTTGACAGCTAGCTCACAGAACTTAAGAAAGGATGAAGGATGGAAGAAAAAGTGTAAGAGACATTAATCTAGAGAAAAACCCACTAGACAAGGTCAGTACATCGATCACTGTCTGTCTATGGTGAGAAATTCAATAAAGCCAGAGGATAGATTTTTGCAAATCTCCTGATGTTTGTAAAAATCTTTCACTTCAACAACAACTTCTATGGTTATCACAATGTAAAATACTTTGTAATGAAGTCTCACACACCTGCAGCTGCCAGTCTTGAAATAACCAAAACAGTTTGCTGCTTTTAAACAGCATCAAAATTTGGTGATTTTACAAGATTTTAATTAAAAAGCCCCAGTTGAGTGCATTAATTTCTTAACACAAAGTATTTGTTTATATCACGATATTCTCAGAAACCTCCATCACATCTGGGGACATGTTTATTCCACCATGTATGGCTGTAGCTCCACAGAGTTGCTGTTCTTAATGTCAAAGAAAGAAGTGTAGCTTGTTTCTGGACTCATAGTACCAAAAGTGCAATATCTTCTTTTCCAAAGAGCTTCGAATGAGCTTTAAACAAAGCAAACCAAGAAATTTAGCAATACTTTCTCACCAGAAGCAAAGTTTTGACGACATAATTCATCCCTAACAATCAAAATTCCAAAAACAGCACATTGCTGTATCTTCTATGAACAGGCAGCCCCAGGGAGAAAAAGAAAAAGGGGTTTTTTGTTTGTTTTTAAAAAGGTCCCGCATCCTAATATAGATGCACAGTCATTGCACAGACAAATTTTACTAACTCAAACTAGCTGGCAGAAAACCTCAATTGGGTAATAAACAAAAAAAGCCAGAATTTAATAATCTGACCTAATCAACAAAACTTTTGAAATTAAATGAGGTCATGATGCCACATATGCTCCATCTGTCCCTGAACAACAGGCAGACTGTTTGTTCTCTATGGGGCTGGTTACAAATTTCTTGGACACCCTTAATTTCACACCAGCAAACACAATTACATAGATGGTGCCGGTGATTTATTTCCTCCAGTTGGTGCATTTAATAATGTTACAAGTTTGTAACACCTTGAATTGAAATAATTCAGTACCAAAGTAGTCCTGGGGAAAAAAATGGATGCCAAAGGCTGCATACTCCCGAACTTTCAGATTAAAACTTGGACAATCATCTGTGTTGTGCCACATATGGTAAGTTCACAGAAGAATCTAAAACTCAGTTTGAATCAATTCCTTCTGTGACATCCATGAAAGAGATATTCTTACTAAACAGTAAATGAATCCTATGACAAGAACGAGTTCTTTTATGTTGATACCATATTTTTTTTTAACCCTACAGCTCACCCATCTTAAATTAGTATCCTGTATAAGCAGCAACAGTTTCTATACAAGCAGTTAAGTAGATGGAACCAACCAGCTTTACACTGCCCATATGACTCCAAGTATCTGTCCACTTAACCTGAAAGTGCTCAGTGTGCAAGAAACTTATCTTTCTGTTCTTTGCTTTCATATTTTTTTCCCCTTGAATCTTTCAAATTTCAAATGGAGCCATTCTAGAATTAAATATAATGAATAACATAAATATGAGAGAAAAACTTTAGAAGGGATCTTTGGGGGAATAAAAAAGACAAAAAGATATTTATTAAAAAAGCACTGAGGTAAAACTTTTCCAACCGTCAGACTCTCTCATTCCATAAACATATCCAAAATTGTAATATGACATGGCCAAGCAGGTAACAAGCTGTGACAGCCAACTGGCAGCCATGCATAACACTATGCCATTTTGAAGCACGGGTCCTTTTATATCATCTTATCAATACTGGCTCAGCTCATTAGATGGTTTCATTTTCATATTAAAAATCCAAATAGACCTACAGAACTTCACTAAATCTGGCCTTCCTAACTTTCAGGCTCACACTGTCATTTCTGGAACCACCCTCCTTAGACTGCATTGATTTTATAGGCCTACTTACAACCTGACAAACAGGAGCCCAAACTAGCAGGCTGGTCTGCTGGTACAGAATGATGCTGGATAGACAGGGATGGTCCGCATTAGGAAAGCTAAGGAACAGGCCTGGTCAGCCCAGGCACAAAGCAGCGCAACAACTCTCCTGGTATCAGTGCTAGCACAACTAACCCAGGTTCCCTGATGACCACTACATGCTGCAGACAGCCTACCGTCTCTGAAAGCAGGTATTAACTGACT
Organism: Bambusicola thoracicus; assembly: GCA_002909625.1. Taxonomy (NCBI): domain Eukaryota; kingdom Metazoa; phylum Chordata; class Aves; order Galliformes; family Phasianidae; genus Bambusicola; species Bambusicola thoracicus. The sequence continues at coordinate 5,066 of PPHD01011151.1, read as the reverse complement.
GTCTTTCCTGAGTGCTTCGAATAATGAGGCCTGACCTAGTTAAGGCTTCAATTTACCACCACTGAGATGACTGCAGTATAAAATCCTGATAATTAAAACAGCAGATTGATTTACACCCAGCAAAACGTATTATTAACCATGTAGACTAAAATTTATTTTTCACTTGATCTCAAGAAAGTTGGATACTATTTAGAGAATATTTAAATATGCTAATTACAGTATATCAGCTGCTTCTATTTCATCTCTGTTCCGTGGGTTTTTCTCCTCCTTAAAACCATACGTACATTAAAATGCTAGCATATGCCACTGGCTTGAAGAACAGCTGCCCCTTTAATCCCCAGTGGTTAAGAAATGACACACTTAACACTAAAGCTCATGAGAGGTTGGTTCACACTTCAACCTTTCTGTGCCAGTTTGGACTTAAGATAAAGACTTTAAAGATCAAAAATTTCCATAATCTTTACATTACAAATTCCTTCTAAGAGGCAGCACTTAAATGCTTTCTTTTTCCTTCCATTTTTGTATTTTTTCCTGTTTTAATGAACAGACCATTTAGTGTTTGTGAAAGGCACGAGAGCTGTAGCCCTAGAAACTCTGGTCCAATTAAGCTGCTTTCGGAGTGATTTCCTTTTTCTTTCCTGATTATATAAACAGATGATGGCAACCACCCAAACTGCATTAAGGGTAGACGTAACAGCCAAAATCTGCTTCCCACTGAAGTCAAGGGTCTTGATCCCTTCTGTTTTATATTGTTACTTTTCCCACACTACCAGAGAAGGGAAATGCTTTAACCTCATACGTATGTCCTTCCCTACAGAAATGATCATGTTGGTAAGGGAAGTGTACTTCGGCTCTATGCTGCAAACCAGAAGCTCACACTGGAAATGCAGCCGGACACACTGCTGCTGTCCCTGCTGTACAACACGCAGATTTCCTGTCCTTCATAACTTCCACAATCACAGAACAACACCCAAAACCTTCCCGTCCATCCCATTTTAAGTTTTTGATAGTATTGTTTTGAGGGTGGGGTTTTCTTGAGTTGTTTGCTTTGGTTTTTGTTGTTGTTGTTGTTGTTGTTGTTGTTTTTTGGGTTTTCTTTTGTTTGTTTGTTTTAGGCTTTTGTAGGTTTGGATTTTTTAGTTTTTAATTATTATTTTGACTAGCTTTTAAGATACGCCATAACCTAACGGTAAGTTTATAACAGAATAATGCTGAGTTGACCCCAAGGCTGCCATAACATACCTGTTAAAACCAAATTTTCAACTACCCCCTTGCATTAAGTTGGGAGCTGCCAAACTGTTGCTGCTCCACCAGACAGCTCCTTAGATTTCCAAGGATAACACCCACCAGAAAGCTTTTCTGCACCCAACTATTTACAAGTCACACGTCAAGCAGCACCACAACAACTTTAGGATTCAAAAAACTACAAGGAAACATTTGTGCCATGTGCCTGACGTATCATTTCTTCGATGCTTCCAAGAAATCTGTACAAAATAAATAAATCCAATTTACTACTCCATTAGAACCAGCAGCCTGAAGAAGCTAGAACCAAAAGTATTTCTGTAAACTATCTTTTAGCACTCATATTGGCTTACTGCTCAAAATTCCCAAATGACAACAGAAAACACTTACTGTAGTTCTTATATGAATTAAAATACCCAATCTGCACAGAAACATGTTGTTTGCTTGTTTTACGTATTATTTCCTGGTCTAGAATCTGTAACATTATTACAATGAGTATATCCTACTGTAAGTCTAATGCTTAAGAGGGATTTATTTAATCAGCCTTAGTGTTCCAAGTAGAAAGCTCATTACAATGAAGACAATTAACTACTAGTGAAACGGTGGATTAGTATAGATGCAACTACAACACATAGCCATTATGTCAAAGCATTTATACATACGCTTTGTAGGACAAGCACAAATTTGAAGTCAGGGAAGGTGTTCGCCAATGAAAAGAAATTTTCTTTACAAGATTCAGAAAATTTCTTATTATTTTCCCTTCATCAGAGGTTAATGCATCTCTAGGTAGAAAAAAATGATAGTTTAAAAAAAATGAGAGGAAAAAAATAGAAATACATAATGAAAGTTTTCTCAGAACATAGCAGAAACTTCAAGAAGACTTCAACAGTAGCCTATGTTTCCTGCCTTGCAAGGAAGAGGCTTGTAGTCTGGTATTTTCATGTCTATGATCAACAGTAACAATCAAGCTAAAACACTGATAGCAAACATCTTGGGACTGTATATATTTTAACAGTACAGCTTATGTGTTGTTGTTCTAGCCAATCTAAAAAAGCTAAAACCCAAAATGTTTGTTAGTTGGAAAAATCAACAACAACTTCATTTGCTTGCAGAAAGTCACAGCGTTAAGATTTGCCAGCCTCTGTTACATAATTAGCTGCACTGATTTCAAGAGATTTAGACTAATGAAGCTTTAAAGGAGGATTCACCTCATCTAATTGTAAGCACACAGAATATATACACAAGTGAGATAGTCATCTTAAGATCCTTTTGCAGTAAGCATTAACATGCAAGTTACTCAAACACAGCTCTATGTATGGTTTAAGGAGAGAAGCAGGTGTTTTTACAGACAAATCTAGACTTACATAGGGTTGAGCTAATTTCCTATCTTTACAGGGAGTCATGACACAAACGTTAAGTCAACTGGATCCTTCCGCCACTTTCCACAATGCTCACGTAAGGCAAATGGAAGTGAAAAAGAGTGCTGTGTAGGATTCAATCCAAAATAATTAATACAACGCACAGACTTTTCCCTTTCTTTTCTACTGTGACCTAAGACATCTTTGGGCAGGAAGAAGGATAAGCAAAACTCACTCTACAGATATGGAGGCCTATTTTAAAAGTATCCACTTTGGGTTTTTCTTAGCTGAACAAATTTTGTTGCTCCTTCATAAGAGTGCCTCTAAAGTACTGATTTAAAATCAGAAATGTTAAAATTATCAAACAAGGTGATTAGTTATTCAAGTTAAATTAACTATGTGTTAGTGAGTTCCAAAGTTTTCCAAACTGCTAACAAAAAACAAATGTAAATGAATTTGAAGTAGTTAAGCTTAAAGGAAGCGTATACTTTTTCTTAGTTTCTTGTTGGTTTTTGTTTGTTTGTTTTGTAAACAAGAAATAAGGTTTTGTAATTCTCTTGACCTTTCCTATCTTCTAACCTTTCAAGCAAAATCCAGCCACACAGAGTAACGTTCAGCAGACCTGCACAATGTATTAGCACATCACTCCCAAGAACTTTAGCACTGAGTTAAGTTTCAGTCTCACAGAAACCTGCACGACAAAATTTCCAGTACCAGGATTCCTGATCTCCCTATTTCTTCTTACAGACAACATCATCTGATATAGAAATATAACCTTAATTTAACACTTGCATAGAACATCGAGTAATGATAAGCCTGATGGATGCATGCAATAAAATGATAGTAACTAAACGCATGCCATGCCCAGAAAACTGTTTGCAGCTTGGGAACAGTTATATGAAAGAATGACTTCCACACATTCAGGCAGAAGAAATTCAGTTTCCAAAAGCCATCTGGACAGGCCCTGGGCAACTTGCTGTAGGTGACCCTGCTTGAGCATGGAGTTTGGACCAGATGACCTCTGGAAATCCCTTCATCATCAACTATTCTGTGATACTGTAATTAAAAAGTCAGTTCCAGGTTAAGTGTATCTGGGCCTTTACTAAGTCAAAGGCAGGAGATGAGAAACTCTGCCAAGTTTATGGATTTACGCTGTTTGGAGTTCTTTTGTTTTTCTTTGTTTGTTTTTGTGTGTTTGTTTCAACTTTTCCTTGAGTTGTCACTGACTGAATCTCCAGCAAAATTTCATAAAATAGCACAGTAAGACTACTGACTTGATTCAGGAAATGTACTAGAAAGCTCACTGGCTGGACTGTATGAGAAGCTGAAATGTCCCTGGCTCTGTACAAGTACTGCTCAGCAATAACTAAAACGCTGGTGTGTTATCGACATTATTTTTCTCCTAAACCCAAACTACAGCACCAGCCATTATGAAGGAAGTTAATCTGATCTCAGCAGAAACCAAGAAAATGACAATCTGGAACATACAGAATAAATTACCCAGGCTTTTCTGTAGTCATAAAAACTCAGTAGTCAACTTTCCACCTGTAGCCTTCTAAAAAGTATTCAAGGAATGGCCTACAGGCTGGTCTGGAAAAACAATATGGTCAAAGAAATTCATTT
>PPHD01011150.1:0-19049 GCA_002909625.1 Bambusicola thoracicus | reverse complement strand
TTAGGGGGGTATGAATTTGATCCAGGTAATGAAACATTTTCTTTACTGTCAGATTACAGAGGAATTAATGAATTAGATTAGAATGAAGTTCAATTTCACTACCATCTCCTTTTGGAAACAGCCTTCAAAAGATGCTTGGAAAACCAAAATACTTGCATATTAAAAAACTTCGTATATCCAACAGTTCCTCTAACTACAGTCTCATACTCCATCAATCCTTGGCTCAGGGACTTTCTGAGTGAGAGGTTGTGTTTGTCTTTAATATTTCTTAATACTTTTTGTCTTTTAAGTTCTTCTCTTCTCTGTGTTTTTTTCTATTCTTTCAGCACCCACGAAATACCGTGGTAAGCAAGGAGCTCCACAACCTATCACAGCATGAAGAATCACCACTTCTTGCTTGCTTTGAGTCTATTGCGGTAGTCTCAAGTATAATAAAACATCAGTCCTTCCCCCACATTTATGGAGTTAAAACAAATTACGCTGAGGAGTCATCTCTTTCCCAAATCTACCAGCAGACTTAAATGGCTTTGTACTGCCTTGTACTACTTTGCATGTCTTTTAAAAACTACAAAATATGTAGCTAAAATATGAGATTTGAAGGGAAATGTTTTCTAGGCAAACAAGTTTGATTTGTGTTGATGATGGTATGAGATTCTAACCTACAGGACCCTACTTGTCTATTTAGATCTGACAGAACTACAAACTTGAAAACTTCTGACATTAACTCACATTTCTAGCACAAACACAATAAGCTGTTAGCAGTTCCAAGAAGTACTACATCTGGATGAGCTTGGGAGATGCACTTTAACAAAACTGTATTCCAAAACACCCATTTCCCTCATGAACACTGAATTTTCCCTGAGATCTTCCCAGCCAAAAAACGTGGCTCTTATGAAGTGGCTGAATTAAGTTTATGTGGCTGTTCAACCTGATGGTTAACAAAGCACATCATCAAACAGATGTCACTAGCAAATGCAAATTTGCATTAAAGAAAGAAGCCCTTATCCCCGCCAATTAGCAGTGAATTCTGTGCTTCCCAGAGCTACCTTTATGCTCACTGAACTCACCATACCAAAGACACTCGAAGTAATCTATATATCATCTAAGACATCAAAGAAACAGTTACTCATTTAACACCTGACGCTGAAAGTCAGATTACATATACCGTGTACTGAGAATCTGAATGACCCACCAATCCTGGTAAAATATCATTTGCAGGGTCATTACCTATCATCATACAGATGATGGTCAAGACCTATCATCTGTTCTCAACAAAATTTTCCCAGTCAAAGCCCTCATGGCCTCTGATTCATTTTACCACCTACACAATATGGCTGCAGATTTGATTGACTCATGGTATCCATAACATTTCATCATTCAGCATTTAAACTAATTCGATATTCTGATAAAACATTTAGTTTTGATTATTCTTCGCACACTGATCTTAAATCATATTATAGTTCCACGTTCTTCCTCTAGTGATGAGGATATTCAATTTTGTGCAATGATTTAATTTTAGGCAAAAAAAAAAAAAAGAATACATACGAGGAAATTTGGAATCTGGCTGAGGAAAATGTGATTTAAATTGCATGCTGGAAGCGATACAAAGGAAATAATTTGAGCAAGATAATAGTTCCCATTAATTTTCTTGAGACGTTTATTCTCACCAAGTTACAATGGAACATGGCTCAAGATCTAACTTGATTTGGTGACTGAATTTACCAACTTCAGTATTCTTGCATTCACAAAGGAAAAAGGTCTCTTTTTCTCACCTTTACCACACATGAAAGCTCCAATTATTCCTCCTCGACATAGATCTGACCAAAGCAATTCAACTCAGCATTCACCTCTAGAGAATGCATCTGGAAAACTATCTCAGCACACATTTGAAAGACTTGGGTTTGCTTCAAATTCACCACTGATTTCCTGAGACGTTTCTTACTGGTCAATCCTTCTAATCTTATTTCTCCACATATGCTGACTGCTTGCCTCTTAAAATTTCCTGGTGTTTTCATGAATTGATTAAAACTAGACCTGACCACAGTGTTTCACCTTAATCCCTTAAAATACTACAGACTGACAAAAGAAATAGCACACCAATAGAATATCTTAGAGATCACTTCTTCCTCAAGTTTAGTACTTTTTAAAAAATTTAGTTCAGTTTTACCATAAAACACAACATTCAAAAAGTACCATTTAATTACTGTCATATCACAGTCGACCTAGATAAAAACAGCTTTCTGAAGAAGCAACAATGTAATATAAAATAAGTACAGTCAAGTCCTTCCTTTTATCCCTATTCATTTGTACTGAATAAGTTTATTACTGACAGACTGTACTTTACTACTAGCGCAGGTGTATTTGAAGTGATTCTACATTCATTATTCTCATTGTTCATAGAGGCATTATTCAAATAGCATTCATCTGTGAAACAGCATATTTGGAAGTAATCTACAACATTCAGGAAAGTGAAGAGCAATAGGATAGATTCCATATGGACTGATGCAATTTAGCACTGTACTTCAATTTACTACCCCAGAAGAACAATCAAGCTTGCATTTCTTTTTCTTCATATGCAGTCTGCAGAAAAGGATGCGGTTAGTACATCAAGTAAGAATGTAAGATTGAACATGTTTATATAGGAGTATTAAGTAGTCCTTTATGGTCTTAAATCTTCAGCAGGATCTACCTTTGACATCAAAGATTATCATAATAAGAGAGGTAAGAGAGGTTTCCACACTGGCACTGCAGATATCTCAGTCAGTGTGAATGAACGATGTGCTTAATGCATAGATGTTCTAGGCGGGTGTCCAGCACAGTTTACTTGGATACCAAGATGCATTCAATTTAGATAAATTACTGAACAGAGCATTTCTCCTTCAGAGCAGTCAATGACTGAGAGGTCTGCTGTTACTCCCTGGATCATACTTTGTTTCACTGAAGAGTCGTGGACCAGGCCTTTTTTATTCCAAAGCTGAATTAATACAACATGTTTTGAATTAACAGAGAATCTGAAATCACACATGGTACATTTTCCTAGAACAGATCATAAGACTCATGATGCAGAATACGCAAATGGGCTACAGGGCTGACACTCCTTTACTTTCCCTTCCCAGTTTCTGATCTAGTTGCAAGTTCCATTGTTAAGATCCTTGATCCTTGAAACAAGAAAGTTCGTAGACACTACATAGATCTTGAATGTTTGAAGTTACAGCAATCCATTAATCATGCCACATCAGTAAGATTATTCAACAATTGGTGTTTATCGAAAGCAGATGGATACACATCAGAGTGATAAAGCTTTCAGATACCTGCTTCACAGCCCTTTCAAACACCAATGAGCCCTGCAGACCTGCAGTTGCTTTTGATGATGAACAAAATGCTATCACAAAATAGACTTCTTCATTATGGTTGTATTACAGTAACTTTTTTTTAGTATGTTTGCCAGATCAAAACATGCTTAAGGTATCCCTTAGCTTTCCTCTTACCTAACTCCTCACTCATTCTCAGATATGATGCATATCAGCTGGTGTTCTGGCTTTATGGAAGCAAGCAAATATATTAGCATGATGTCTCTAGTGCACTCTATTTATATACTAAACACGTAGCAGGAAACACGATTTTACCAGCAGTTACTTAAAGGAATCCTCCTAGCATATATATCTAAAGGCCAGAAAGAACTACTAGTGTCATCAGTCTGTTCTCATCCAAACAGATGCTGCAGAATCTTAGTCACTAATTCAAGCAGTAGAGAGAATTATTTAAGCTGACAAGCCATGGCTGAGCTAGATTGTATCTTCTGGAAAGACATACAGTTTCAATGTTTGAATCTTTTGGAAAGCCATCAAATCTCAGTTCCAAGGGATGATGAATTTACTACTCTGCTTGGTAAGTTATCCTCAAGGTTAATTTCTTTCTCTATTAAAAGCTCTAATATCTCTGCCACAGGCATTTCTGTAACAGAGCAACCTGCATCTGCTTTTTGTTATGCTGAGAAATTATTAGGTATCTTCATAACTGTTTAGGTGACTAAATTAAAGAAATACATTATCAACTAAAAGATACACCCTATTAGAATGAGAACAGAACAGAAAAAGCTTTGATTAAACAGAATTCAGGCTAAAGCGTTGGAATTGTCATGCACGCATGCATAGTTTTACATTTTTACTACACTAGAACCTATGGCTCCACATGAATTCAGTGTTGACAGGTGCTTTGCGTAATAAGAAAATGGAGACACATAGGAGCATACAATCAAAACAAATGACTGTTGGAAAAAAGAGAATTATCTACGCAAAAGTGAAGGAAGTTACTCAAAGCCATAGAGATCAACAGTAGACCTAGTGACAGCAATCACATTTCTTTACTCCTTGTGCACTGTCTGATTCTGAAGAGAAAAAGAAAGGAAATTTTCATGGAAGTGGGAAAATAAGACTTATATAGAGCACAAAAAATTTTGCAGAGTAACAAATACGCAGAGTCAAGAATCCCAAAGCAGTAAATGAACAACTTCTCTAGAGGTACAGAGGGCTCATGCATATACAGATGGATAAGCAAGGACATACTAATTTGCTTAAAGATAAGTGAGTCAGTAGTAGAGCACAGCGATTACTACTCAGGAGTCCTTCTTTCTGTTTCACTGATCACACTTGTGCCCAAATATGCATCTTTCTTTCCAGACAGACAGACTGCAGCTGGGCTCTGCCAGTTGATTTTCTATCTTTAGACTTTTTTTTTTTCCTGGTGACTGGGGAAGCATTAGGGATTTCTCCCATTTTTATTTCTATTCTACATTTTAAACTTTACACTTTAAACTCACAAAGTACATTATACTTAGTGAGGTGTAAAAGACTGATCTGCCCACAAGGAAACCCTATTTTATGTCACAGTTTGTGCTCTGGCTTATGGACAGTTTAAAAAAAAAGATACAATCTGACTGTATTAGTCTTCTTACTGAGACAATGCTAAGGAACTGAAAGGAAATTCTAACAAACAGTCAGATTACTCGTTTTGATGTCCCTTCCTTGTTCATCTTCAGTACACTGGTTGCCACAAAATGCTAATCAGTTGTCCTAGAGATAACAAGGCAAAGAGCTGTGTGCAAGATGCGTTGTCAGATGCCCAGAGGTGTCTGTGCTTCAGGACTACCCACAAAGAATATGCAAAGCTTTAGCTACAAACACAGATATTTTCGTGCTTGTTTAGAACCATAAGCTCATGGACACTTTTTAGAATAGGAGGTACTGTGGTACTGGTGTTGGTAACCCAGAAAGGATATCTGAGATCATCCATACAAGGTAACATTGCAAAGGCTGGACTGCATATTTTTTGATGTGCAAATTCCCTAACATATTTAATCTTCAACATTACGCATCAAAGAGAATCTAGTCTGCTGGAAACCTTGTTCTTATAACACGAATAATGTAGAATGTTGCAGAAGGAATGCTGTAGGGAAAAGGGAGTTATTCGCATAGGTTAACGTTAGCTTTATGCAAACTACCTCCCTGGTCCTATCTGTAGTCTGTCAAAAGAGATAGGCTTCTCCAGAGGACAATTCAAAGTGACCAATGTTTACTACTCTAGATAGGTTTTTTCCTCTCCATTTATTTCATATCCTTTGGCTAACATTAGTCCAAGTGAATAGCCCTCTAAGCGTGGTCAACAGCACTGTATAAAAACATGATTAAAAAAAGGTAGATGTTTGATGTTAACAGTATTTTTTTTTTTAACTATAATGCAAATTCTAGTAATACAAAGTTGGATTTTACTTATCTTTCTGTGGCTTTTGTATGCAGTGACTGCTACCACTGAGATAGAGAAGGTGTAAACAGGAACAGAATAAATCTGGCTGAAAGGAAAATCTCTGGAAGTCCCTGATTTGATCACATACCAGGTAGAATAATTCTCAGTTAGATCCTAATGAAGTGAAATTAAAGGCTTTAGAAATCAGAACTGGGTCTAGAACAGTCCATCAGAACCTGAGGTGTCGATGCTGGTTGCACCTATGGCAGATATTCTACTGGCAGACGTTAGCCCAAATGCATGGATAGAATGTGCTGAGGAAGTTAGCCTGTTCTAAGTATCTCATCTAGGTAGGTGGATCCTTCCTTGCTTTAAACACACACAGAATGCCAGAGATTGCTGTAAATAAAATGGCTTTGGTGCCACTAAATATAATTCAAAAACTGACCATCTCCTGGACAAATTATTACCTCAAGATAGAGAAGAGACAAAAAGGAGAAAAAGAAAACAAAAAACACTAAACAAGTAGTGTCTCCCTGCCCATCCTTAACAACAACAACAACAAAAAGTAGTGTTGGAGAATGGTTTTAAAGGTTTTTGTCCAACAAGTGAATTTTCAGTATGTTGAGTGTGGGTAAGGGATTTTAATGTGTACATTCTGATGCAATTTCTTTGGGATTTGATGAGGCCTTAAACAATGATCCAGTATTAGAAAGAAGACAGCCCATGAGCTGTGGGATTCTCCCTTTTTCATAGCTAAGGATTAAGAGGGAGAGTGAATGGGAAAAGGGTCTTGGGCATCTTTCATTTTCTCTGGCTTTTGTCCTCTTGAGAGGTTTGAGTGAAGAAAGCCTCTACAGTTTTACCTTTCAGCTGCTGCTGACCTTGCTTCCTTTACCATGGAGGAAGTACTGAGGAAGATGGCATGATTCAATGACAGAAGATATGTTGTTCCAGTACCAGCAAAATCCCAAATTGCTGAACTTAAACACTTGAAATATACAGCAAACCATCAACCTAACCCACTGATCTCCACTGTGACACACACACACACGCAAAGTAAACGAAGGTAGACAAATGGAATCATATACTTGGGAATGGCTAAAGGGAAAGAAGAAGAAAAAAGAAAGAGATGAAAAAGGAAATGTATGCCTCTTCATTTACTGGTGTTGTGTAGGCAGAGCTCCTTTAGTGTGCCTTGCCTTTCAAGCGTTCATTTAAAATGAGAGAGGATGAGCAATGAGAATAACTCCATTTTAAATCTCCTTTCTTTTTTTTTTTTTTTTTTCAGTCTCTGTTGCTGCCTTTCAGTTCTTGAGTGCCTTTGCACATTTACTCCTGAGCTGGATAATTACAACTTTGCATTTCACCCATCTGACTTGTGTTTTCCACTTTCACCCATACTTCATCTCTCCAAATAGTTCTGTTATTCATGGCTGATTACCCACCATTCCTCTGCATGTCTGACCCATCTGAATAGCAGATGTCTCCACATGAAGTAGAGGCTCTTACATCCCACCCTCTGATTGCACAGCAAACTACTTTTGAAGATTACACAGTAATGCATAACTAATACTCTCACAAAATACAGCCCTCATCTTACAGGCAAGCTGATTAAACCCATGAGAGCTCACACGTACAAGACCTCCAACAAGTTTTTCCCTCACAAGCAATGCTTTACAGCGTCTGAAGTTTCCTCCTGATTTGTAACTCCTCTTATACAGAAAATAGAGGAGTGTGCAATAGTTCTGCAATTACGTGGTAAGAATCAGTCATGTAACAACTGTACTTTCAGCTAGAACAATGAATGCAATCATGAAGCAATTAGTGCAGGCAGCAGATGGTTTGCTGCTCTTTTTTTTTTTTTTTTTTTTTCTCAAGACTGGCAGGAAAAACTCATGACTGAATAAGGGACTGGTCTGTCAGCAATGGTAATTCAAGCCTGTCGCCCAAGGCAGACATAGAGGAGAGATGTGAACAAAAGCAACCAAGTCACTGAAGCTTAATGAGTTATGGCTCATCAGTTGAACTCCAGTAATTAACAACATTCACTTGCACACAACACGCAAGAAACTGGGTTGTAAAATGATTTCAGTTAATACAGACTTCCCTACCATTTAGTTAATCTCTATTCAACCAAACAAAAAGATCTGTAATGCTTATCATAGTGATAGACTCAGCAGGCTGTAAAGAGACTGAGAGATGATGCTTTGTGACCCATTTCCTGTTCATTACAATTGAGCAATAAGAGGCATGCCCTACTTGTTGAATTTGCCCTCAATCAGTACTAAACTATTTGAACCACTCCTGAGAGTCAAACAGTTCATTCCCACTTTGATTCCTTGCTCTATTCAGCACTTGTTCTCTTCACCACCTGATTTTCCTGGTCCCATCTGCTGCAATGACAAGATGCAAATGATGCAATAGAACTTTGTTTGCTGGAAGGATGTAAACATGCTTTCTAATTGACTCTTAACTTCCTCCTGACTGCCAGGAGCAATGTTAAATGAATCTGAAACCTCTATAGCCTCTTCAGTTCCATGCATGGCATCAAAGTCCATGATACGATAATGCCAATTTCTTACCATCCAGATATGTTTCCGCTGTTTCCTCAAGTAATCTTTGATCAGTGTGCACACATTTGTTCCAAACCTGCCCAACAGTTCCCACTGCAGTTATCTTGATAGTCACAGGACTACACAATTACTCTGAGAGAATGCTGCCTCTGGTTATATGAGAATGAAACCAATGGGAGCCACTTACACTTAGGCATGGACAGAATTTGATTCTCAGTTTGAGTTACGTTTAATTAAGTCCAAGCTGATCAATACTCCTCCTTTTTGGTTACTCTCTGTGGTGCAAGCTCACCAAAGTCAGAAAGTATTTCCATTAGGCTTTTAACCTGCATCCTCTCACCAAAAGCACTGTACGCACACATCTCACACTTGCTCCACAAACTCAGGTTAACACACAAAACAGAGCTTTGTTTCTACATTCAGTTTGTTGTTTTTTTTTTCAAATTCTGTATAAAAGAGTCAGAGTTTCATGTGGAACAATGAAAATTTACTTGCTGGTAGCCATCTACCATAAATTAAACGAGAATTTGCAGTATGGACTCTAATTCAGAATTATTTCCTCAACAGGATGATGATCACAACATCTGAAATTCATTTTCTGCTATACCCTGGTTCTATCTGACAAATTTACCACAGGAAATTTCATCGATCCTTACACAATAAGTCTCCTTTTCCCGATACAGAGTAAGTTTAACTCCAGAGGGGCCTAAAAGGCAGCAGAGACAAAATTCTGTTCTGTTTCATATCAGCCTGGGGAACTCAACAGCCACAAGGGAAAGAAAACATTTTCACCTTGCTTAATTCCATACTGAACGCCTACTAATCATTTTATCTGCACCTTCCTCTGGAACAGATTACAACCACGGTACAATCCCCAAAATGCTATGAGAGAGTTGAGTGCACACAACACTCAGCACAATTCTATATGACATAGAATTGAATTAAGCAGGCAAAATGCATTTCCTGTTCAATTTTAGATTGTACAGGGCTTGAATCGTACTGTGCTTAGAGCACAGGACTGAATGTTTATTCCAAGAGTTCTCGTAAACTCATTGTGACCTCAGCTAATTAATTTATTTTCTCAGTCTTACAGTTATTGTAATTATCAACCTAATTTAGGCAAAAAGGAAGAACAACTGTTTAATGTTTATATAATTAATTTAAATGCTAACATGGAAGACATCTTAGTATTCAAACATTCATGTTGATATTTACATAAATATTTAAACTAAAAATTCATCCAAAACTTTGATTATTGATTAGATTCAAAGCCTTATAGATTACTTATTTGTAAACAAAAAATATGGCTTATAAATGGGATGCCAAAATACTTCATTCTGTTATACCTTTTGGGAGCTCAGTAAATTGTTTCCATCTGTTTTCTTGTTTCATTCAAAAACACCAAAATGTTGGCACATGAAATCCACCACTTTTCAAAGCAGTTTGCTGCAATGCTCAGACACTTCACAGTGACTCTGCCATTGACTCTCGGTCATCAGTCCTAGTTTTTTTGCTAGATCAGAATGCTTACTCAAATGCTGTCTTCCCCTTGAAGAAAAATATTTATGCACAACAGTATAAAATCACAGAGCAGTTTGAGCCGAAAGGGATCTTTAAATGTCTCAGTTTTGTCCTCCATGCTGTGGGTAGGGAAATCTTCCACTGGATTAGATTGCTCAAGGCCCTATCCAATTAGACCTTGAACATTTTTGGGATGGCGTACCCATAACTTCTCTGTTACACTGTCTTACTATTCTCACAGTAAAGAATTTCTTCCTTATGCCTAATCTAAATCTATCCTCTTTTAGTTCAAAACTATTATGACATGTCCTACCACTACAGACCCTTACAGAATTAAAATCTTTCTCCACCCTTCATATAAGCCCCTTTAAGTATTGAAACATTACAATAAGTTCTCCCCATTGCATTCTTTACTCCAAGCTAAACAACTCTAACTCCCTCTTACAGTTTCCTTTCAATCTCCATTCTGGAGTACAACACAGATTGAGCTCTATAAGGTTCTTCAAAAGAAGTGACTTGTGCATGTTGATGTGTGTTTTTCAGAAACTGCTAACAATGAGGTCTCTTACAGTGAAGTCTCATTCTGGTATCTCAAGTTGAACATCAGAAAAATCAAGGCAAATTTCACAGCAAATTTATTCAACAGATGGACTGCCCATGCTGAAGTAACTGGCCTTCAAAAGAAATTGATTCACTGCTACATTTCTCTTTGAAAATATGCCAACCAGACAGGAACAAGCAATGTCTTATACTGTTCTTGGAACAAGTGCCAGAACGGAGTGAGAGAAGTGTTAACTACGAGGAGAAAAAGTCACATTAGAGGTTGCATTTCTTATTGTAAACGGTCTCAGCTGAATTCTCTTCCCATTACCTGTCACACGATATTGCCAAAAGGGCTAATGAATAAAGGTAGGCTGACAAGTCAGGCATAAGAGCACTAGGCCCCATGAGTACGGTAGGTGCCCATGTCCTTTGCCTCTGTCTTACAGACCACAGTATTGTAAGGTTGGAAGGGACCTCTGGAAATCACCTGCTCCAGTCCCCTGCTAGAGCAAGTTCCCTACTGTAGGTTGTACAGGAAAACATCCAGGCAGGCTTTGAGTGACTCCAGAGGAGGAGATTCCATGACCACTCTGGGCAGACTATTGCAGGAATCATGACTTACTCAATGTCTCCTACTGGAAATACCAGCCCAGTTACCCCCAAAACCATCCTGAAATTCTCTGTGACAGTTAAGTAGAGAGCAAATAAAGTGAAATGCTGGCAACAATTCTTACCTTTTGATCTTGACTATATGCTAAGATCCAGTCTTCCTGCTTTGGGTGGAAGAGCAGACTGTGAATGTAGAAGTTCAGACGGTATTTTTGATATGTGGCACCTTCATCAGTACTAATCAGTAAGCTGCTCTCAACCTCTGGATCAGTCAACAGCATAATCTGTACGTAAGGGAAAGATCAAAATACAGTGTTGAAGAGGAATCAGAAGACAGGAACTTCAGATAACGTTAATAAATATGTCTGTTTCAATATGCTTCAATGCAATATCAAAACTAAGCATAGCCAACAGTGTATTTGAGCTATATATATAAACATATAATGTACAATCAAGGAGGGAAAATAGCTATCACTTACAAATACAGACCCAAATTATATGCTTAGACTATCAGAAAAAAATCAAACCTGAGGTTTGTGACAGAGTAAAAATAAGTTTCTAGACAACCACAATAGACTGTTAGGGACTTCATGAATGGTCTTTTGGAGTAGCAGACCAAAAGTAAGGTGTTAAGAAAATAAAAGAAATGGGTGGGGAGGAGTGAGAGAGACATACAAACTAAACAAACTCTAAAGGCAAGATTTGTTAGAATTTGGCAGAATTTTCAGAGAAGATGACAGTTTCATTGTCTAAAATGTTATAACTTGTCTGTCTGCAAGAAATGTCTTGCTTTGGCAGGAGAACGCATTTGATAATGTACTGAGTTCTTCGCATCTCCAGTTCCTATGCTGCTGTGAATCAGGGATTCACTTGTTGCACAAATAATTCCTGCATAGCAAAGCTGCTTCCTAGCTTTGTCCAAGAATGAAGGTACATGGCTTGCAGTTCTCATAGCTACTTCTCTCTATCAACTATGGTATTAATTGTTCTGCATTGCTGACAAATCAGAGAGAATGAGAAAATGTTCTTATGTCTCTGCTTGAGAGAGAATATACAGGTTTGAATATTACAAAGAGATCATTTCAGTATTTAAACAGGCAGGAAATAATGCCCATCAGGAGTGGGAATGAGGTACTGTGAATGACAAACATGAAAAATTCTGAATATTTGCCTGGGAAGGTACTAAAGCCTTTAACCATTAGTATGATTTAAATTTAATTTTGTTTATTTATTTATTTTATTACTGTTGCAGATGTCTTTAGATGAGTCTGAAATGAAAGGACCCATACCACTTCTCAGA
Source organism: Bambusicola thoracicus (assembly GCA_002909625.1). Classification (NCBI taxonomy): domain Eukaryota; kingdom Metazoa; phylum Chordata; class Aves; order Galliformes; family Phasianidae; genus Bambusicola; species Bambusicola thoracicus. The sequence continues at coordinate 6,758 of PPHD01011150.1, read as the reverse complement.
GTAAATTCCTATCTGGTTTAAGCACTGCAGAAACACACTTTTCATTTCTATGTCTTAGGTAGGCAGGTGGAGTTATCTATAACGACTCGTTACCTATGAATTATAGAGCACCATAAGTCTTGATAGACACAGATGATAATTAGGTGCATGTGAGGGTATAAATACACCTATGTCCTTCATTACTGGATAACCTCCAGAGGCTTTTATCTATGTCTAGGAAAACCCTTGGCTGTACAACAATTTGGCCTGTAACTTGGAAGGTTAGGTGTTTCCTCCAAACTTGCTGGAATTTAGTATCTTCAGCAACCTTAGACAAGTTATACTGCCTTGCCATACTTTGTCTTTAATGTAAAATAGGATAATACTCCCATCATAACCCTAAAGGCATTATCTCCTTCTGGTATCTCTGATCTACTTTTGAAATCCTATGATGAAAACATGTACCATTAAAACTAAACATTCATATTTTAATTTTATTCTTTCAAATACATCAAGCATATCACTGATGTGGATTCTAAACTGAAGATTACATGATAGAGGTTGCACGGAAAACATTAATATTCAAAGCAGCAATGTATAGACCATTTACTTTCAATAAGTTATCTATCTAGCTTGTCAAGCCAAAAATTAAGCAATGTTTATTAGTCACTTTTTTTTTTGTTTTTTAAACCAGAAAAAATTCTGGGACGTTTCTTTGGTTAATGCTTATCAAGTGAGTTCAGAAATCATGTTTTTCCTATTTTTATGACTTCCTTTATAAGTGGATTCTGTTTATGTTTGTACGTGAAAATATCACAGCACAACATTCATTTGGACTATAGTAACTAGAGCAGAAATAAGCACAAATCAATGGGCTTGATCCCAGTTCTTTGAAGTTAATAAGAGTCTTTTCATTGACTTTGGATTGTGCCTCTAAGGCAAGTTGTTAATCAAGATCCACTCTAGTTTCACATAACTCTTTCTACCTGCACAAGGAACTCATCTGACCTCATCACTACCACATCCAAGCACATCACAGTCTTAACACGTTTTCTGTCATGCCATTACTCTGAAGTGTGAAAGTGCTCTTATCTCCATTTCATAGAATTGAAATTGAGGCACAAACTGCTGCAGTACTGAAGAGCCTAATTCCTCATTCAATCAATAGAAGTTAAGTACCTAAACAGAATTGCCAGCACCGATGACTTTGGCTTTAATCTGCTAACTACCACCCTGAGCTATTACTACTGAGTTTTCCAGTATCTATGGTCTCCAGAACTCATCTCTTGGCCACTGACCTGCAGTGACCAGCCATTCCATACATGTGAAATGTTTCAGAATACATCTGTTTTACTACACATGCCAACAGTGATAGTATTTTACATGTGGCAGTGTGCAGAACTGCCATAGATTTATGTGAGGACATACAGAGAGTCATAATCAGGGGATGCAGTTGACCAATGACTCTCCAGCCATCAGTCTGGTTGTCAACTATGAAATCAACTTTCAATGCTGGGACAACATTCTCTGTACCACCATCATACCCTGCAATGACAATCACTTTGCAGAAATGTCCTGAAATGAAACAAAATAGAAGCAGTCACCACTCAAATCACAGTCAGAGCAAGTTTTGTACAAAGTTTTGTAACTTGCAAAATCATAGAATGGCTTAGGTTCAAAGGGACCTCAAACAGCACCTGGTTCAAAACCCGATTAGATGAAAGTTAACATAAATACAAGATGTCTGCATAAGTTACAAATTTGAAAAATAGCACTTAATGGATGTGAAGTAGAAACTCAAATCTGAATGATTTTTATTTTTTTTTTTCAGAATGAAAGGAAAACAGCCAGTGTATCTACACATATGAACCTTTCAGATCAGACCAGTAGCGTGAACTTGAAATTAATCCCCCAGATTTTCAGGAGAAATTTCTATTGCAAACCCCTATATGTCATGATTTGGCTCAGCCCACAGAGTGATCTCAGAACACAGGGAATGAATTTTCTTTCAGTAACTCTAAAACAGAATGTATGATTCAGAAGCGCACCTAATGTACTCCAACCACTACAGAACATACAGCCCTGAGTACCAGACTAGCACCTGTCTGAAGTCTAAATACCCATGCTGTGGACGTTATCTCAGCATCAACTACTTCATAACACAAACCTGCTTTCACTGAGCTGAACTGCACACTAACGCAGATGCAACCACATCAGCTTAGTTATTGTCTAAGTTGCTTGGAACATAAATGAGAAAGGAGAGAAAGTACAATTGATATTAATGTTTTTGTTGTTGCAGTGTAAGTAGTACACAGTAAATAAATTTTAGACTTTTCTTTGAAATAAATGAAGCCAATTTGTACTTTGAAGTAGCCTATTACCCATTGACTTGATGCATTTGCTTATAAAGAAAATAAAAAGTGGACACACATTCTGAACACGAAAGCAAGGAAAATAAGACCAGCAGCAATAACAAAAAGAATCTAAGCTTAGAAGTCAAATACCTCATTAAGTCTTTAATATCCAACAATATCTCAGAAAGAAGATTAGAAAGAAACTACTTTTCTAAATTCCCAACTCACTGTAGGAAACACACTGGATGTGAACTCCTCAAAGAAGGAGCTATCATCCTCTGTTTCTTTAATGCCTTACACAACATATCACTGTTTTCCCAGCTAATATTGGTTTCTGGATAAATGTATTCTGAACACCAGATAGGTCTTTGCTCAAGAAAATGTATCTGTTAATGCCTTGGAAAGAAGAACGGAGAAATAGGTGACAAAGATTGCTGATGGCAGTAAAGTATTCATAATGAAAAAAACACCCACCAAAAACAAAAACAAAAGCCAGCTATGGAGAGCTGTAAAAGGATTTCACAATATTGAATACCTGAGCAGTAAAATGTCAGGTGAAATTCAGCAAAGATGTATAGGGGGGTGGCAGGGGAAGATGGAGAAAGACAATCCCAAAGTAACAGATAGAACAATAGGCTCTGCATGACTATTTTATCTCAGGAAAGATTTATGTGAGTTTCAGTTTAGAGTCCTATGAAAACACAAGCTCCTTTCTCAGATTCTGTCAAAACCCCTCAAATAGAGCAGCAGGAATTATTAGAAAATAATCAGATGGATAAATATCCCTGTTAGGTCACTGGACAGTGTTCTCACATCTTAAACACTGGGTGCTGTTCTTATTACTCCATCTTAAAAGAAAAAAAAAGAGTAGTAGTATAAAACACAGAAGAATAATAAGAATGTTTGAAGAATGGAACAAAATATTTTTCATAAAAGCAGCAAATAAATGAACTATTCAGCTTCCAAAGGAAATAAATGAGAGGCAATTTGACCACAGTCTACGGGACTATAAATGGCCTGGAAGTGCCTAGTGAACAATTATTCACTCTTTCATAACACAAAATGCCCGAGTCTCAAATGAAACAATAAGATCCAAATCACAGGCAGTTCCTGGATTTTTACCTGGTTAAGCCACAGAAGTCACATTGTTGAATTCTTGAAAAATATACAGGGAAATATTATTATGTACTCACATTGTTCTGACACTTCCCTCTCAACTGAAAGATTTAGTTTGATTTAGCAAGGCTGTTCTCATAGACATCATAGGAGAGTGAATAAAAATTATACATGATAATAAGATTACTAGAACTGGTGGACTGATCTAGCAATTTGTGTGTAAAAATTAGGCTCACTGTTTTTTATTTTGACAGCTTTTAAGCTGCCTGATATTACCACTACAAACACTAATACAGGAGCAGATAAAGGAATATTTCTTTGCCTCTTACTAACAGCAAAAGCCCATACTAAAGGTAGACCAAACCACGTGGTGCCTCTGGTCTGGTTTATTGCTATCTGATGTTAAATTAAATGAAGAGTAGAGTCAGTCAAGACTCTTCAGCAGAAGTAACTGTTCTCTGTTCAGACCAGTGCTCAGTGATGATCAGAATATGCTTAGTCACATCAGGCGCAGCAAGCACATGCTGCATTTCCTCATGCTGCAGATGGATTAGTTTTTTTCTCTGTAAAGTAAGTCAATAAAGTTGACACAGGCTTTTGTACCCAAACGCAAGGCACTCAGTAATCACTGACCTCCTTAAAAGGAAGAAACTTAATTTGCTTTTCCTAGAGGTGACAAATGAACACAAAACATTATTTATAGATCTTAAATGCTTCACATCTTTTTACACCCTTTCCTGGTGCTAACTCTTCAGATTGTACGTGACAATTATGTGTATTTTTACTGACCTGACAAAGAAACCTGGTAGTGCTTTGCAAGAAGATTCTGTTTAAGTTCATAGAGATGGAACAGTGATACTTGTATGGCAGCCCCAAATGTCAGATTTAGCAGCTTAGTTAGAGCTAGTTTAGAATCCCCTTCAACCCTTATTTATTTTATTACCTCATATTCTCCTTGGGCCAACTTTTCTCTAATGTTCTGTAGGAAAGAACACAGTATCAGTGAAATAGAACCACAAGACAATATCTAAGTATACTCCAGAAATCCAAGCTGGTGTTTCACACATTTCTGGTGCATGAAGAGATCTGAGTTATATCACCTGACCAGAAACAGGGATGATATGCAGATCTGGGCAGATTTACTTAAAGAACCTTCACCCTCCTCACTTACTACATGTTTCGTGTATAGATCCACACGAACAAGTAATATTTCTCATAAGAAAACAGAGGATCACAGAGAAGTAAAATAGGAAATCAGAAAGGAGGGAGAAATCAGAGTATTCACTACCCGAATTCTCTCAATACTTGCATTTTTTGCCAGTTTCTTTACATATTAATTACATACTTCTAGAATTTTTCTGATTTTTTTTTAAACACACCTGATTGCAGGAGTAGAAGCACAACAGAGTCTCAGCATAATGTAATGAAATTTCTGCCAATTTACACATCACTGCTGAATTTGGATTGTCATTTACACGCCATGAAGTCTGTGCAAAGGGAGAACCTGATTTTGTAGATTCAGCAATGAATTTCAAAGCAATGCATTTTGCTTTAAATAATCCAAATAGTTCATGAATTAAGGTTTTCAAAACCTGGCAAAAGAACTGAAATGAAACAAGATGAAGAAATTAACTGCTTCGGTCATGACATTCCAAAATGAATGCAAAATGACTGTAATGAAAATTAGACCATCTCCTCTCACAGGACTGAGTTGCTGGAAGCAGTAAGTAGTTGCAAGAGCAAGTAAATTAGGGACAAAATTACCAAAAAGGAATAATTCAAGCATTCATTTGGATATTAATAGAGAAAGAGGAGAGTGAAGCCTCTGCAAAATTAAGCAAGCTTTCTTCACAGATTAACTTCAACTGCTGCAGAACTGTGCTCATGAGTAATGCCACCAAAATTTGGTCCTCATCTTTGTTTTAAATAAATTGGCTCACAGTATTAACACCTAAATGAAAACATGAAAATGAGCTGAAGTTGGCAGTTTTGAAGCTGTCTCTAATGTCAGCTAAAAGACAAGGTTCGTTGCTGAGTAATTTCATTAAAACGCCATTAAAATAATATGCCAATAATTCAATCAAGCTACTGTGATGTGTTTTATTGCCAGAAGTTCCTGTTAACTCAGAAAGTGCAGTATTTCTGCAGGGAAATAAAAGATTCCAGTGAAAGAATTAAACTTTCCAACTCAAAAGCTTTCAAACGATGGCCTGGTTTGGAATAGTCTCAGAAATAAGTAGAAATAAACAAATTAATACGAGAGGTCAAGTTACTCTGCAGCTGTAACTCAGTAACTGGAGAATACAGAGGCTCTTATTCATGAAAAGACGTAACTCAATCTTATAAAATCAGTCTGCGCTTTGCTGAGATGAAGGCAACATACTCCAAGTTCCCCCTGAGTAAAATTATATCCATGATCAATAGATAGCATAACTTCATTCCAAACTAAATCCAGACCTGGACAGTGAAAACCCTAACATAATCTTCACCCAAGACCATACATATAGAAAGTCCACAACTGGCCAGATATCATCATGGTAAGCCTTGGCTGTTCATAAGCAAGAGACACGATGTGGTAAAAGATTCAGATGGCAAATTCATCTCATTTGCACACATGAAAGATTTAATGCTCATTGAGTGATAATACATTCTCCTGTCAGCAGAATGCTAGATGGCAAAGGGCGATCACTTAGGAGAGGAAAAAATTATAACCTGCCAATATTTTTGAGTGCTGGGATTGTACAGTATTCCTAACAGAAAAATTGTTAAGAATAGCATTTGGCATGATGATAAATGTGGTCTGAAATAAATAGCTGGCTAGTAACTGGGAAAAAGAATCAATTTGCCTGTTCTGTATTAGCACAGAAGTTCATACAGGCCAGAAGTGACAGCAAAGAAGAGCAGTCAATGAAATCTCTATTTTTAACTAGCTGCAGGAACAACCCTGGGTTGTTTTATGAGACGGAAAAACTGAAAGCACATAACAACAATAACATACAAAAAAATAAAATAAAGATTTTATAACTCTTCCTTATGCAAGCTTCAGACAGTAATAGAAATAGTTGCTTCCAATAGCCTGCTGATTGTGTCTCTGATTATACAGAATAACATCATTTTCTTTAGTGAAAAACCAAAATATTTTCTGAGGGAAAAAGAGACAGTTTGAAAATTTTCCCTTTGGGAATATGTCTGCCTCCCTGTTATGCACACAGTCAGAGAACAATTTGTATACACACGTAGAAGGTATCACAAAGTAAGTGAAATGTCTGTAGTTTTGGCCAAAGCACCCTGTTTAAAAGTTTTGGAGTA
>PPHD01011149.1:0-16905 GCA_002909625.1 Bambusicola thoracicus | reverse complement strand
TTTTTTTTTTTTTTTTTTTTTCCCTTTCTTGAATTTGTTATCACAGAAGTACCATCAGTATCGCTGAGGAGCTCAGCTGTGGCCAGTGACAGGTCTGTTTTAGGTCTGAGTGGAACTGGCTATGTCTGGAGACAGCCCCATGTCTCTTCTCACAGGAAGGCCACCCTTTTATCTCCGTGTACTACCAAAATCTTGCCACACAAACACAATACAGCAGGTTGGCTTTCTTGTACACTTAGGGCCACTTGTGCCAACTCTTAATTCTCACATTTCTAACCTGGCATCTTGTTAGCAGTCCTGGTGCATCAGAACCTCCTGCAGTCACTCACAGACATCTGTGACAGGCACACTGACACATTCAAATGTCAGAATACCCAGCACCAGGACCCTGCTGTCTCTGGGCCAAGTGAGGCTAACATGTGGTTTAAGGAAACACAGGACTTTTGAGGAAATCTTAAATTTCTTTAGAGAGGGCAGAAGTCTGTGCCTGAATAGAGATGAGGAAAAGAGCAGTGGAGCAACATGATGGAGTGGAGCAGCTAGAACTTAAGTGTCCACCCAACTATTGTTTTCTATTCCTGCCTATCTGCTGCACGACAAGAATCTGAACTCATTTGCAAGTGTATAAACAAATGCATCCAGAGAGAAAATGGCAATGAGGTGTGTATCCAGTTACATAACCTGTGAATCACAGAAAGGATTGAGATCCACTCTGACTAGGCACACCCATGTTTAAAAACAAATAAAACACGTCTGCGTATACTGTTGTCTTGATTTCAGGACCTGCATTTATGTTTTACTCTCTTTTCCAAATATGCTTGTCCTCTGCCATGCATTCAAAGATGCTTTCACTATTGCCCTGAAAGACTGCGGAATGTGCTTTACTAAACCTCTGTCTGAGCAGCATTGCCACCATAAGCAGCCCCTTGTCTTCTAACTGTGCTATAACATGCAGCTGCACATGCCTGGCACCACAGGGGCACCATTTCTGTCCTCCAAGACTGAAGATGTTCAATTACAGACAGTGAGCCATTCCTCTCTGCATAGAGAACAGATGTAGGTGCTTCAGCTTCATGTGCACCCATGCTGCTCCCTGTAATCTATGCCTGCCCAACCTGGTGGGAGAAGCACCTGGGCTGCTTCTACATGTCCCATCCCATCTGGCTGCCCCCAAGCTTCAGGGAAGACTGCTTATGGCATTGGTGGGGAAGCAGCTTCATCATGGCATAGGGTGCAGTTCTAGAGGCTTCACTTCTGGTACTGTCAGATGATATGGCTGCTTCTCTCCTTACTGCTCTCTTTCCATATCACAAATTTTCGTGCTGCTTTTCTGCTTATTTTCAAGCCAACTCCTTGTGTCAAAAGTCTTGTCTGTGATTCCTTAGTTACTGTTTAATCCAGATAATGGTCATCTTCCTCTTTACCATTATCACTTAGAGGTTTCTCAGCACCTGGGACTTCTCAGCGCAGTTTAGTGAGTTTTGTTCACATACACATCTCAAATTACACCCCTTTCTAATCAGGTGTTATCCATGCCATTTCACAAAGGGATAAGTGCGTGCATCCTCACAACTCTGTTGCTCATGCAAGGCATCTGATCCTTAATGGCATATTCTCCAGTACTGACATGTTGATCCTCTCCCACAGTCTTCAAAGTGCATACTATTAGCTTCCCCATGAGTGGCACTAACAAGCCTTCAAGACTCACTTAATGCTGCTTCTTTACCTGTTGTAAGAGCAATTTCCTTGCAGACTGCATCTCTCTACTTGTCATGATGCAGTTGAGGACTGCTTCTCCATACCACTGCAAAAGTTTCTTTACCCTATTGTAATTCTCTGACTGGAGTTACCTGTTCGGTCATTTCCTTCAAACAGTGTACTCCCTCATTCCCTCTTTGCCATGCTGAGGCCAGTGTTAGATTCTCTGTATTATTTTTTGGTTTTAATACAATTGTGAGCTGTCTGTCTTCTCTTTCTGGACAAAGTGTACCCCAGGAATGTGCAATTTGATTCATTTCAGAAGAACTTCTGAGTAAATCCTGAAGATCACTGTTGGGAATATGTCAGAGTATTTTGTTTACTATGTCTGCTTTTCAGAGCGTACTTCATTATCTTGGAACTATCTGTTTTTTGTCCATCCTCTCAATTTTATGTCCCTAAAAAGTGTGAAGGTTTCAATTTTTGTATGTCTCAACATGAAATATCCTTGTGCAAGAGTACAGTCCTATAGCACCAGATGGCATTACAGAATTAACACCTCATCCATCCCCACGTATTACTTTTGTCTTCAACTGCAAGTGCAGCATGACAGAAGTGACTGGAGTGAATGGAAAGCAGCTGCTCTGATTCCTGAGGAGATATCCAGGCCTGGCAGTAGCTGTCCTGCAAAATTCCAGCTTTAACCTGGCTCCTGCCAGGTCGTAAATGGTGCCATTTGCATTAGGGTGTTGGGTGTTGGTCTCCATATCCCTGTCAGATCCTACTCAGACAGAACCATATTTCTGGATACTTCCTGTCTGGAGTTTCTTTAGGAGGTCTGCTGAGTGGAAGAAAAGAGGACAGAGTGCTAACAGACAGCTAAATATGAGGGTGTTACAGCTCTTTTCACCCAGGCAACACGAAGTACAGAAGATGTAACCCCCTTCCCCTCTGTCTGTGTCCCAGTGGTACACAACTCAAAGCTGGACAGACACAGGCAGGGACTGAGTGTGTGCCCAGGAGGGACTCATTGCCCCTGCTTGGAATTGAGACTGTGGGGAGGAGGGAAAGATCACAAGAACTCTTAACCCAAGCTGACAAGTCCATAGGTAAAAGTTGACAGGAAAATGAAGGACACCCCTCCTTTCCATGGACAGAGACACTGACTGTTAAAATCCAGTGCAGACTACAGACTGGCAGTATTGCCCAAATCCCTTGATGTTTCCGTGTTCAGAGAGTGTTTTCAGTGAAAGAGAAGTAGGTGACCGTGCAGAAGATGTAAAAACGGTGAAAAAAAACTGTTAAATGTCATTAATTGTATTCACACCTTTTCCTTGCCTTGCCTTTATCTGGCTGGTGAATAGAGTGGAGTGGGGAGGCAGAGCAACTGAGCTGGGGAGCCCAGGGTGTTCGCAAAATTCCCAGCTGCAAAACTATCAGCAGTGGGCAGGTGGAGAGGGGGGAATGAGGACAACTACCTGCCTTTCGTGGAGGTGCTCACAGGAAGGGATACACTGAGGAGGGCATGAGGCTGACCAGGGTTATGCTCCCAAGCTTCTGTGTCTGGGCTACCTCTCCTGGGAGAGGGCAGAGGAACTGCAGGGAGATCATGCTACAGGTGTGTAATGCAAGTTACACAGACAGTTGAGAGAAAGCAGAGGTGGACACAAACTCATTTTTCTAGGATGCAGCTCTAGAGGCACTCTAGTGCAAGCACTGGAAGCGCTGCGGACGTGCTGTCTCGAGTTAGGTACAATCTGTGGAGATGTGGAAAGCATCTCCCTGGCAGCAGTGCCCCCCCTCCGTGCAGCACAAACACAGCTGTGTGCGGGGATAGCTGGCATTTGCTTCTGATCAAGGAAAGGCTTAGAGTGCCCGGGACTCACAGTCTCAGGCTAAGTAGATAGCCCCTTTGTGTTTGGATTTACTGAGCCAGCATTGAGCTGATTTGGCTCCTGGGGACTGGGGAAGCACACGAGAAAATGCCCTTCTCTCTCCTGGTGGGAAGCTGGTTTGGTGCCTTATTAATGTAATTGCCAAATCCATCAGTCACTGCAGACTCTCCCTTGGACTTCATCTTCTTTTACCCTCTGCTCAGGAAAGGATAGACAGCCAGTTTGGACCATGCTTACTGAAAAGTGCTTGGGATTTTTTTATTCTGGACTTTGTCTGTGGGCATCCTTGTTCCTGTCTTTCTTTAAAGGTAAGGTAAGCTCGTATGTGGTTGTCCATCTTTATTATTTTCCCCCCAAACACCAGTCACACCCACCCCAACTCTGTTTTCAGGACTCGTATCTGCGTGTAGCTTAAACTCCATCAGAATCCAGTATTGAAGTTGAGGGGAGTTTTGTAATCAGTTTGTCTAAGTCTGTGGGTCTTACACTACTGAGCACCTTCTCTCAAGAAAGGAAGAGGTGCACTTTTTTAATGACAGCTGAGCTGTTGCATCTGGGGACAGAAGTGCTCTTTCTCTTTAAATTTTTATCAATGATTTTATTTTATTTTTTTTGATGGAGAATGAGAAGCTGAGGCTGTACAGGATAGCTGTGAGAACCCTGGAGGTGTGTTGCTGAAAGAGTTTTTCTACGAAGAAAATACTATCAGAGGAAGAATGTTAACTGTTCGCTTTATGTGCATGATTTGGTAAGGCTTGCAGCTGCATGAGCACATGAATTTGCTACTCATAATTCAGTGTTTTTCTCTTCTACCTTTTAGTTTGTTTCAGTAAGAATCTCTCCAGACAGCGGTGGGTATAAGCTAGAAATATCTAATAAAAATAATACTGGGCTCCTGTAGGCTGAGGTGTCACCTGTGACCAACCTGCCTGCTGAAGTTTCAGCATGTTAAAGTGAAAGTAATACCTGTGTTCCAAAACATGAGGGACTGCAAATGGTAAAGATTTTTGAACTGAAAAGGGAAGCTGAAATCCAGAGTTTTTAAAGATGTTCAGGTTTCTACACAGCTTTTTTTTCCTGCTTTTTTTAATCTCCCTAATAGCTTTTTATATGAAGCATACATGCCTGCAACAAATGTGAATTTTAGAGCTGAGTATTGCAGTGTGTTGGACTCGTCACGTTATCCTTGGATTCTGCATAGAGAAAAGAGGATTTTTAAAGCAGAGAATGTCATTCCCATGCTTGAGAAACACAGAAGCACAGGAGAATTACCTATCTGTGATGTTGCACTGGACTGTACTTGCCACACATAATTCCTCACTGGTTCACCTGAATTTGCAAAACAACTGTGAATTTCACTGTTTACAGCTCCACATCTCAGCTGCCTGATGCAGCAGTGGTATTCTAGAAAATGTTCCTCTACCTTGCTAAGTTAAGAGACTTGCTACCTTTGTGAGACATTTCTGTGGTACTTCAGGGCTGAGCTAAAATCCGAATGATGGCTGCTAGTTATTGATTTAGTTCTGCTTATATTCAGTCCTACTACAGGCACTCAAAGTATGTCCTTTCAAATAGTGGGTGATCACTAATTCAGCAAGGAGGATGTTCAGTTTCTGTGAGTAGCACTTGAAGGCTCATACTGCGTTCATAAATAATTGAGAGGATTTTTTATTAGGTGCTTTTACCACAAGTTTACAAGTATGTACTTTTACAGATAACTGCTAATACAGCATAAAACGAACCTCTAATGAAGATGGGCCTTATTTACTCTCTGCTCTATGGATATGTCTGTTTTCTTCAAGAAAAAAAAAAAGCCACAGCAATTGGGCAGTTAGAGCAGAAGAAAAAAAATGGAGATGATCTTAGCATGGTATCAGTAGTGGAGCCTTTTGAGTAGTGAACTTCAGATGAACTCCCACAGGACTGCTCAATGCATGGAAGTTGCAGCAAGCCCGTCGTAATTAACATCACTCTCAGGTAGTGTTGAGTTGTTTCAACAGGATTCACAGTAGTAGTAGTTTCTCATGACTGAAAGCTCCTGGAGAGCCAGCTGATAGCAAGTTGTAAAAATGATTATGAAAAAAATGGCAAGCCACAGCAATAACGGAAGCAACAAAAATCATAAGAACACAGTCTTTTTTTTTTTTTTCCCCAGTCCTTTCCATGACTTTCTGCTTCAGCAACTTCATTCTGCTGCTGGGAGCCCTGACAGATGTGCTCTTCTTGTTAGGTCATTGCACCCCTTCTTCCCAAAGTGCCTGGAGCTAATGATGCTTTTTTTGGGCTATATGACCTAGTGAAGATAGACAAACTGTCATCATTTTCCTTGGATCCCAAATTACTTTTCTCATAGGCAGATGTCCCTTCCAGGGCCTATGCAGAGTCAGAAAGAACATATATAGGATGGAAGTCCTCTGTGAATCCAGCAGATACATAGCAATCTCTAGAGGAGTGTCTGGAAAACACTGTTCCAGGGGAGGATGGGAAGGAAGGGATGAGAAGCACACCTGCTGCTTGCCTCCAGCATGGTGCAGTGTGAGGGCCAGGGTACAGATGACTTGCAGTGGAGTTCTCCCAGGAAACATATTCCATTGACCACACTGAGACCTAGCCTCCCCAGGGAGCGTTACCTTCTGCTCAGCATGCAGTCCTCTGCTGGGTTTGAACATCCAAGTTAAACACACACTTTGCTGAACATCAAGCTGAAAGTCTCCAGCTAACCCATGTATTCTAATTACTCTAATTACTATTTTATGTATATCCTCTTGTTGTTGTTGTTGTTCGGAAGTGAGGCCACTTAACTGCCACGCACCCCACATAGAACTGAGTCAGACCTCTTAGTTTCTGTGCTCTGTGCAGGCTGACATCAGGGCCTTAGTCTGGCCATGCGATTTTGAAAAGTCCAACCAAGGCAAAGGCAAGGTAAGGACAGAGCTCCTCCTCTGCAGTCCTGAGGGAGTGGAAGGGCTAAGCAGTATGTGACACATCCCGTGGCAGGGAATGCTGCAAACAAGCTCAACAGCTAAAGGACAGAAATGATGAAATAATTCAACATGACTTGTTTTGCACCGTCTGAGTAAACCAGCTTTTCTTTGGCTCACTTGCTATAGAGTTGAATTCCTATGTTACACTCATTTCATGCTTTCTCACAGTTCTACAGACTCAGAAGAGCTCTGCTGATCACATCAGAATACAGCTGGTGATCTGTAGAAGGAAATCCTCGCTAGGGCACTGATTTTGGTTCACTTCCATGCAAGCAGGTGTTGTTTCTGCAGCAGCAAAATCATTGGCAGGACAGTCCCGAAAGGCCAGATTCTGCTGCCAGGCTACAGTTTCTTTACTGTGGGCTAGTTAGTGGCAGGAGTTTAGAGATCTCTGTATCAGGAAGAATCAAGGCTGGTATTTAAATGCTTATCTGTGAAGTCTAAACTTTGGGGACCTTAATTGCACAGGACTGATGGAATTGCAGTGAGCTGTGAAGATCAGATTGGTTTGGTCCAAAGAGACTGTTAAGTAGATGCTAGAAGTTCTGTGTCTCAACATAATACCATGTATTTTCATGGCAATTTGGGTGGTCAGTGGAATGGCTTCACCTTCGGATCCCATAAATATTAGCAGATCAAAACCAGATATTAAAGTTAGATAATTTGTAGCCTTTCATAATCTTTGTTTGAAGTTTAAATGTGATGTTTAACCCAGATCTTCCAAGCTGATCCTCTCTGAGCTGTGTCACTCCACTGGTAGGTATATTATACAAAAGATAACACTCCAATTGGCAGATAAAATAGAAATTGTATGAGGAAGACCTTTGCTTGCAGATGCTGGTGTTCTTTTCCATGTTGGTTTAAAAAGAAAAGGCCATACATAACCTTGCAGAGTTGGGAAATTACTGCTAAATCCCTGCCATTGCTGAGTTATCTGGAAGTAGACACTGGAATCTGGTCACTGTGAATGCTGAGTGTGCAAGGAGATGAGACACACACAGATTCAGACAGGACGGAATGTACTGCTTGTGGCACAACTCCATCAGTAGGTGTTGCTCTTCTCTGAGATCAGAAGTGCCAGAGAAGAGGTACAGATCAACACATTTACAGTAGATAAGCAGAGATTTAGACAAATCTTCGTGTTATGGTCTGCAACAGTTGCAGACCGGCTGGTGCCTCTGGAGCCTGCAGCTGTGCTGCAGCACAGGGGGACATCCAGTGGTCTCAGAACAGTAATTTGTACCCAAGATTCAGGTTCTAAAGGTGGCTTCCGTTTTTTTGTTTCTCTTTATTTTGCTCTCCTAACAGAGGTAAAGAAGAGGATGAGTTAGAAAGAGAGAGGTACTTAATGTCTGTATGGTGCCATGGGTACAGTGAACAGCAGCATCCCTTCTCACACTGCATGAAGATGACTCTTCCCAGAGTCTAAGAAAGGAGTTACATTAGTCACAAGGCAGGAGATACAAACATGATGGCTGTGATTTTCAAGGGAACAGAAGTACTGAAATGCCATTTGATGTCACTGTATGATCTGAATGGAGGTTTAATGCAGTATTTCACCTGTATGTTGTAATTGAGAGAGAGAAAAACTTCCCAGTTCTAAAGTGTGATTAAAGTAGATCAGAACCTTTGCTTCACTCCTGATATGGTTGCTTAAAGACAACTAATATATGCATAATATAATTAAGGAAGGAGTAAAGCTACCTTAGATTGGTAAGGCTAGCAATGGTGATCAGCAGCAGCCAAGGGAGTGAGAGAGGTAGACATGAGTTTATTGCTGGTGTGAGACACACTCCTGAGCAAATATAGCTCGAAGAAAGTGTGTTGTTTATCAAATACTTGCACTGTCATTCTGGACAAGAGGGACGCTGGTCCCTTCCTTTGACCAAAATAAAAATGTCACAAAGTATAATGGCAGATGGGAGGTTTGTCAACAAAAACAACCTAGAGCTATGATTTGCAGGTTGGGTTGACAAGGCTGTACGCTCTGTTCCCTGAAGTTCATCTGTGGCTGCATAGAAAAGAATCTCTGGATCACTTTGATTTTCACCATGCCAAGAGAAAAAAAATGGTTTGTAAATTGGAAAGTATGTATTTGTGGCAGGTGGAGTAAGTGAGAATTTGGTCTCTTGATTAGTAGACTTTTAGATCATCAACTTGTAGAATAATTCAGCTGAATGTAGAATAATTCAGCTGAAAGGGATCTGTAGAGTTTGCTCTGTCCAGTACCCCTTCTTGGAGCAAGAACTGCTCAATGGGATTAATTCTGGTCTGATCAGTCTGGGAAGATCTCCAGAGATCATGGTCTCTCTTATGTTGAGCATCTTTCAGAGGAAAAAGACTGCACTGATCTCCTGGAAATGAAATGGTTGTGATTTCTGTCTGGCTGGTGATATACCTGAGCATCTCGCAGGAGAGTCTGGCTCCATGATCACAGAACCATAGAATTACAGAATTGCAGGGGTTGGAAGGGACCTCAAGAGATCGAGTCCAACCCCCCCTGCTAAAGCAAGTACCCTACAATAGGTCGTACAGGTTGTCATGCAGACAGTTGTTGAATATCTCTATAGAAGGAGACCTCACAACCTCTCTGAGCAACCTGTCCCAGTGCTGCATCACCCTTACTATAAAGCTCTTCCACACGTTAGTACGGAACTTCCTATACTAAAGGTTTAGGTAATTGCTCTTTGTCCTATTGCTACACGCCACCGAGAAGAACCTGGCCTCAATGATTTGACTCCCAGCTCCTATTAGATATTTATAAACATTTATCAGGTCCACTCTCAGTCTTCTTTTCCACAGCCTGAACAGGCCCATGTTTCTCAGCCTTTCCTCATAAGGCAGGTGCTCCAGTCCCTTTGTCATCTTTGTGATTCTCCACTGGACTCCTTCTAGGAGATTCCTGTCTTTCCTGAACTGGGGAGCCCAGAACTGGACACAGTAGTCTAAGTGTGGCCTCACCAGGGCAGAATAGAGAGGGAGGATCTCCTCCTTCGACCTTCTGGCCACACTCTTTTTAATATACCCTAGGATACCACTGGCCTTCTTGGCCACAGGGGCACACTGCTGCCTCATGGCCACCCTGTTATCCACCAGAACACCCAGGCCCTTCTCTGCAGAGCTCCTCTCCAACAGGTCAGCCCCCAACCTGTACTGATGCATGTGGTTATTCCTCCCCAGTTGCAAGACCCTACACTTGCTCTTGTTAAACTTTATCAGGTTTCTCTCTGCCCAATTCTGTCTGTCCTGGCCTTGTTAAATGGTAGCACAGCTTTCAGGTACATCAGCCAATCCTCTCAGCTTTGTACTGTCAGCAAACTTGCTGAGAGTGGACATATCTCTTTATCCAGGTCATTGAAGAAAATGCTGAACAAGACCAGACCCAGAACTGACCCCTGGAGAACACTGCTAGTTACAGGCCTCCCAACCAAACTCTGCACTGCTGATGACAACATTCTGAGCAGTGCCAGCAAGGCAGTTCCCAATCCACCTCGCTGTCCACTCATCTATCCCACATTTTCTAAATTTCACAACAAGGACATTGTGGGAGACAGTGTCACATGCCTTGCTGAAGTCAAGGTACACAACACCCACTGCTCTCTCCCTGTCTACCGAGCCAGTGATGACATCACAGAAGGCTACCAGGCTGGTCAAGCATGATTTCCTCTAGGTGAATCCATGCTGACTACTCCTGATAACCTTCTTCTGTTCCCAGTTACTTGGAGATGGCATCCAGAACAAGATATTCACTTTTCCAGGGACGGAGGTGAGGCTGACTGACCTGTAGTTTCCTGGATCCTCCTTCTTGCCCTTTTTAAGGACTGGAGTGACACTGGATTTCCACCAGTCTTCAGGTACCTCTTCCATTTGCCCGAATCTCTCAAAGATGATAGAGAGCAGCTCAGCAGTCACCTCTGCCAGTTCTCTCAGCACATGTGGATGCATCAGGGCCCATGGATTTGTCTGCATTGATTTTGGCTAGATGCTCTCTGACCAAATCCTCTTTGACCAACAGAAAGTGTTCCTTTACCCACACTCTCTTACCTCCAGGTCTGGGATTCCTGAGGGTTAGTGTTAGCAATAAAGGCTGAAGCTAAAAAGGCGTTCAGAATCTTTGCCTTCTCAGTGTCCTGTTACCAAAGCACTCACCTCATTTAGTATGAGCCCAACATTTTCCCTAATTTTCCTTTTACTGTTTACTTACTTAAAACAAACAAAACAAACAAAAAGCAAAAAACCCTTCTTGTCATCCTTTACCTCCTTTGCAAGATTCAATTCCAAGAGGTCCTTAACCTTTCTCTTTTTATCCCTACATGCCATGACAACATTCCTATATTCTATATTGTATTATAGATAAGAGATGTGAAAAGTAACATGGGGGGGTTTCTTTAGATACACTGGTCAGAAGGGACAGGCAAAGGAGAGTGTACCCTCTTTGATAAATGAGAAGGGAGAACTGGCTTCAACAGATATGGAGAGTTCTTTGCCTCAGTCTTTTCTGACAGTCAGGCTTCCAACTTCCCTCATGTTGCTGGACCTCTAAGCGGGGCTAGGGGAGCAAAATCCTTCCCAGTGTAAGAGTGGAGCAAATTTGAGACCACCTCATTAGGAGGAATGCGTACACGTTTGTGGGGCCAGACAATATGCATCCCAGGTTTCTGAAGGAACTGCCCGATGTGGTTGCCAAGCGGCTGTCCTTCGTACTTGAAAAATTGTGTCTGTCTGTCAGGCAAAGTCTCCAGGAAAAAGAGAATCATCACTCTCATTTTTAAGAAAAGCAGAAAGGAAGATCTGAGGAGCTACAGGACAGTGAGCCTCATGCCTGTACCTGGGTAGATCACTGAATGGATCTTTCTTCAAAATATGTTAAGGCACACTCAAGACGAGAAGGTGATCCTAGACAGCTGGCCATCTGATAGACTTCTGTGATGGAGTGATAGCATCAGTGGACAAAGGAAGAGCATCTGTTGTTTACCTGGACTTCTGCAAGGCCTTTGACAAGGTCCCGTAACACATCCTTATTTCTAAACTGGAGGGAGATGGATTTGAAGGGTAGGCTGTTCGGTGGATAAAAAGTTAGTTGCAAGATTGCAGCAGAAGGGTTGTGGTCAATGGCTCCATGTCCAGATGGAAGCTGGTGATATATGGTGTCCCCAGGATTCTGTGTTTGGACTGGTGTCCTTCTACATCTTTATCAATGACACAGATGGTGGGATTGAGTGCACCCTCAGCAAGTTTGTTGGTGACGTCAAGCTGAATGGTGCATTTGACACATTAGAAGGAAGGGACGCTATCCACAGGGACCTGGAGGACAGGCTTGAGAAGTGGGCCTATATGAACACAACGAGGTTCAGTAAGACCAAGTGCAAGGTGCTGCACTTATGTTGGTACAATCCCAGGTATGTGTACACTGAAAGCAGCCCTGTGGAGAGGGACTTGAGCATTCTGGTGGATGAAAAGCTGGACATGAGCAAGCAGTGTGTACTTGCAGCCCAGAAAGTCAACAGTATCCTGGGCTGCATCAACAGAGGAGTGGTCAACAGGGCGAGAGAGATCACCCTCTGCTCTGCCCTTGTGAGACTCCATCTGTAGTATTACATCCACATCTGGGGCCCCCACCATAGAAGAGATGTAGAACTCTTGGAACACATACTAAGGAGGGCCACAAAGATGATCAAATCCATGGAGCACCTCCCCTCCAAGGAAAGGTTTAGGGAGTTGGACTTGCTCAGCCTGGAGAAGGTTCGGAGGATATGGAATTGCAGCCTTCCAGTACTTGAAGGGAGTTTATAAGCAGGACAGGGACATTTTATGTGATCTGATACTAACAAGAAAAGTGGGAATTGCTTTAAACTGAAAGAAGGGAAATTTAAGTTAGATGTTAGGAAAAAAGTCTTTACTCAGAGGGTGATGAGGAACTGGCACAGACTGCCCAGAGATGCTGTGGGTCGTTTAAGGCCAGGTTGGACGGGGCCTTGGGCAGCCTCATCTGGTGGATGGCACCCTTGCCCATGGAGTGGAGTTGGAACTAGATGGTTTTTAACATCCCTTCCACTCTAAGCCATTCTATGACTCTATGACTCTTCAATTCTGTGATATCCACAAAATTTTAATTTGCCTATCCCAGCCCTAAAAGAAGCGTTACCTATGCTTGAAAGCTACAAGATCCTCACAAAAGACTTGTGAATGATATTATTTCCTTCTTCTGCGGTCCAGGTTACCTTCCTAGACTTCTCATCTGATATTATCTGAACTGATATTAGTGCTTGTGTTCATCATTACATAAGCATTTCTCCTTCCGTCTCTTGCCCATTTCGGTTTGTAACGCTTTCCGACCAAGTATCAGTTCAAACTCTACTAAAAGACAGAGGTCTAACCTCCACTGAGGCCCTCTAGCTGATATTACAATACAAAGCTAATGTTCCTCACATGTTTATTTTTCTATATGGAAAGAAGCTTTCTCCCCTTATAGCCTTAAATTCTGTATACTGATTGGCCATTTCAAGAGCCCTAAGCAAAAGGCTTGCTTTTCTAATGTAGCCTAACAGCTACACTGTAGCATACTCTACTGGAACATTTTGTTCAAGGTCTAGGGCTTCTTCTAACGTACTCTTCAAAGATGCTGGGCCCCAGCTTCCACTAATTTAGTCATCCAGAACTGTTAGATTAACATCTGCCTGCACATTGCCAAAAATGCCAGTGGGAGGTCAGAATGATTAAGAAAAGATAGATGAACTGGGAAAACATGTGTGAGTGAGGAAAGATGCCATTCAACCTTGGAGGACCTCCTCCAAGCTGGGCAAATCATTTCCCCTTTGGGTCAAAATTCTCTAGCAGACTCAGGAAGTCTGAACGCAAGGCAGCACTGGGGTCACTTTCTGCTTTTCAGGCTTGTGGTCTCTCCAGGACCAAGCAACACAAAATCTGAAGGTGTCTGCTATCTCATCACAAGATGATGGCTGTGCACCACATGGACATGCACATTTTTTTCATTTGCACTGATGTAATTCATAGAATCATAGAAGAACTTGGGTTGGAAGGGACCCCAAGGATCATCACGTTCCAACCCCCCTGCCACAGAAGGAGCTTTAGATTGAAGTTACCCAGGCTGCTGATTGAACAGAGTAAAATCATGTCAAAACCAGGCTCCCCAGATCACCAATGCCTAGGAGTACCTCATTTTCATGTAAAATTCTTTCTTCCTCTTAGCTGGGATCTGAGTCAATCAGCCGGTACAGTTTTGACTGCCAGACAACAGCAGTGAAAGCCATGAATTTCATATTCCTACTGATTCTAACAAAACCAGGACATGAGAAAAAAAAAAAAAACAACAACAAAAAAAAAGCATTTATCATCCTGAAAACAGAAATTGATGCTAACAAACACACATATCACTGAGACCTGGTGACATTCAGAATATGGAAAACAGCATCAACACATGATGCAGACTGAGTTCTGCCACTTGATGTGCCCAAAATCAAATCAGACAAATTAAACATCTGCTTATGATTTTGTATGTTTGAGGTCAAATCTCTACAGATCTTTGTTTTGTTCATCACAAGCCTAATTTGCTAAGAGTTATCCATTTCCCTCATCAAGACAGCCTTAGAAGGAGTACTGTCTTCAACAAGGAATAAATTCAGACTCCCTGTTGGGAATTTTAGTGCCTGTATTTACAACTCCCTTTGTGTTTGAAGACCTGGATCACCGAAGCATGGAAAGATGTATTTTCCTATTTCCCAGTTCAGGTATGGAGCACAGACAAGGATGAAAAATGATCAGCTGTTCAAGATGCTGTCAAAATTCTCAGCAGCAAAACCTATATCCCTTTCACAGGGCTCTGGCACCATGTTTCTTGTCATCTATCATTTGAGTTTCTGACACAGGAAAGACAAGCTTGCAACTTTCTTCACATTTCCAGGTCTTACATTCCCCATCAGTGCCCTGACTATTCCTCTCAAACATTGCAGCCCACTTACTTTACTCACAGGCCATAGATAAGGCTTGAACAACATAGGAAGAGGATACAGGAGTTATCCCTGCCTTTTGCATCCTCAATGTCTTTGGTCCTCTGTTCTGCTATGCAAGTACAGTTTGCTGGCTGACAGGGCAGAAGTTCATCATTAATTTCGTAAATCTGAGAAAACCTAGTTGAACAGAGAGGTGTAATAATGATTGCAGGTATCAAAGCAGATAACTAAGTCTGGTGAAAGCTCAGAAGATGACAGGTAGGAAGACAGATATATTTTTTTTTCTACACCCAATGCAGATAACAGCAGTGCTGAAGGCTGCAATGATGTGTTCAGTTTGCTGTGCAACGCTATTGTCCAGTCTCCATTTCCTACTCTGAAAATATTATAAATAAAAGGAAGGGAAAGATGAGGCAACCTCCCAGGAATAGGCATCCTCCCACTGCCATGTTGTGAAGGTTCTTTGGCACTGGTGATAGTATGAAATTACACTGGAAGATGCAGGAGACAGGTCAGAGTGAAAATGTTGTCAACTGTTCTGTGGAAATGAACCACTTAGTGTGTCCAAGCACATTGAAGTGGCTCTGGTCTGTTGCAATGGTGTTTAGTGGACTTGAAGTGAGTTCCTTTTGTCTTACGAGCAGCACTCCTTTTGTTGGTTACTGAAGCTCGTAAGACTTTCCTTAGGAGGGCTTTCCCTTGATTACTGGCTTGGGTGCTGATATGTGCAGAGGTGAAGGGTTGTGACAAGCTGCCCTGCAAACCAGCGTGGGTGGGGAATTCAGAAGTCCACTCCAGCCTGCTGGTGACCATGTCCCCTGTGCCTCACTTTTACCACATGATTTTATGTCTTTCCGTGGGCATCCATCACTGCTTCTCCCCAGAGATCCTGGGATGGCAGGCAGGAGTCATCTCCACACAACCACTACTCCCTCTAACATGTTTCGGGGCAAGGGGAGAAGGCGGGGGAGAGGAGGGTGGATTCCCACTCCTGACCCTTGCCCATCTCCCTCCTCCTGTGCTACCCACTTCTGTTATTGTAGTAACTTACACTTATATTGCATGGATCTGATATAAACTAGCATCTCAGTAAAAATTCAGGTTTTTTTTTTATTCTGTATGCCTTCAGTCAGTTATGTTTCTATTCTGAAGCAATGAGGTAGTTCTGATAACCAGCAAACATTTGAGAGGTATCCCGCTGTTAATATCTTAATGCGTGTCTCTTCATCTTACACGCATATCTCAGCCTTTAAAACATCTGCACCAAGCCATCAGGACCACTGAAAAAATAATCCCATCCTTTCATTATATAATGGCCTATATACTCTTTTTAGCATGTTGTCATGTGCCTGAAGTCTTTGAGTTGAAACCTTTCCTCACATAGCCTTTAATACCATTCTCTGCTGGGAGCTCTTTATCTGTTAGAAAGGAACGGGAATGACCAGTGTCAGGAAGAACAGGTCCTTTTTGCCTCAGAAAACACAGCATTTCTCACATTCCTGTGGGTATCTAATGAATTTTGAATGTAAGATGCAAAAATAATCTGCATAGTGAAAGCTGAAGATAAGAGTCAAAGATTACCCAGAAGGGAAGCAGATTAAAAAGAAGTTTTAAATGAGGGATGTATTCAAATACACAGTACTCACGGACACACACACATGGGGCTGAGGCAGCTGATATGATTCCATTGTCTTGCGTGCGAGTACTCTTCCCTGAAGGTGTGATGGTGTGCATTTTGAATCAAAGGGCATTGAAAGAAATACTGCTTTTGCAGCCACAGATAAAAGCAAAAATGCTGGATGTAAGAACAAAAGCGGATGGGGCACATCTGTGTCTCTGGGGATTAAGCGGCATATGGTAGCAACATGCTTTACATTCTCAGAAATTGGGAAAATATACAAAATAAGACGAGTGCTTTTTAATAGTTACCGAAGCAGGGTAACTATACTATATTTAAGTGTTGTTGCCGTTCCAATTATTAATGTCAATGAAGTCGCCTGTGAAACAACATGCTTTTCATCCACTCCTGCTACTTCCCTCATAATTCATGGTTGTATGCGCTTTCTATCTTCCTGTGATAATTCTGCCTGCATTCCTGCAGGAATAGCTAAAATCCCTGAAAGCACACAGTGATAAGCTAAAAAGAAAATAAATACTGAAATGATCTGGAAGCATCTGTAGGTTGTTAGGAAAATACTTGAAAATTCCAGGAGCTAGCTCTGCTGCTCAGGGGTTTTCCTAGTGGCTTTTGCTGCGTGGATGTTCCAGTCACGCTCATACATTAGGTAATCGTGATACAATTAAAGAGAAAAATACCAGTATTCATTAAGTCCAGAACTCCATCAGTTTCTTTTGCAA
>PPHD01011146.1:0-17404 GCA_002909625.1 Bambusicola thoracicus | reverse complement strand
TTCACAGACCAAAATCTAATGGGAGGTACTTAGAAGTGGTGCTTGCACATAGATGTGTTACTGTGTACTTTACTACTTTACTAACACATATGGACCATAATGCAGATGAAAGCAAACTTGTTTTCCAGCTTTTTCCCTAGTTAGAGAAGACCACCCTAGTCGGGGACTTTGGTGCATTACTTACCTTTTTTATTAACTGATGATCACCGTGAAACCTTAGTGTGTTACTGTACTGCACCTTCCTAGTAGTTGAGTAAGTGGGAAAGCAGTGACCATTACTTGCATTGTTGTGGTTGCTTTTCACTGTTGTGATCCTGTGCAGGCCAGTGGGAAGAGGTTTGTGGTTGAGTGCAGCAAAGTCCCAGCCATGAGATGAGAACCAATCTGCGTTCACTTCCATAAAGGATTCAGTAGGTTTGGGTCCCCGTTGCTGCCTGCACAGCAGTATCTTCAGCACAGCCACAGCTGCACTCTCACTATCAGGGCTTCTCCCTGTGGTGAAGTAGAGCAGCAAGAAGAGGGGGATACAAGAGGCAAAGTCCAGCCTCCTGCTTCAAAGCATCTTCTTTTTTATGCTGCCAACTTGACATTGACTTGAAATCTGGGATGGCAGAGTAATATATTATTGCAGTACCAAAACAAAATATCTCATAATTTTGATATGAAAAACATATGCTGTTAGCTTTTTATTCAGCATTTATATATAAATTATATGCTTTTCCTGCTCTATTAGCCTGTGGGTATATTGATCCACACTGTCAATATAAGGTTATGAAGAAGTAAGAGGGCCAGAGCTTAATTTAGTATGCTTTCTATTGGCCTTTAAAAAAATAAATAAAAGCAAAAAAAAAAAAATCATGTTGAAATAGGATTTTAGAGCATTTTAGGTTATTATTTTTGAGCTACAGGTTTTATTTAACTTAATAGAAACTTCTAAGTCCCTTTAAGCTATTGAATACTTGGCAACACTGCTGACTAGTATAACAAGAAGGTGAAAAATAATTGGAGTAGTTTCAGCAAATGGAAAAGCATTTTGGAAGGGTTGCTGAGAAGTGGAGGAGAAGTATGCTGTGGGAACAATCACAGGCTAACCTCAAAAAGGAGGAGAGATTTCATCAAATTAGAGGGGCTTTGCTGATTCCATTTTACCTAATTAGTTATATCCTTTAAAGTTGAAACTCCTGGCAGTATTGACTCAGGAACTGTTTTTTTCACATTTTGCTGCTCATCTCTTGGCAGACAGCTTGTATCATCAAACCTTGGTAAGCTACAGCTCGCTACCTTGACAGATGTGCTGAAATACTTAAAAATAAAAAATAAATAAAATAAAGAAATCACGCCATATGTTGATAACCATTTAAATAACTTTCAAATTCCCAATATATTAAAAAAAAAACTATATGCACACACACAAAAATAAATCTTGCAAGTAATCAGTTCCTTTATTCACTGCTCCATCTCAAACAGAAGAACCTACTGGAAGATGTGTTGGCCACCCTACCCCTTCCTCTCAATTACAACTTGCCAATGTTGTCTTTTAACGCGATTCCACCAGCTTCTTGTGGAAGCTTCATTTCTACTAGCCTTATGCTAATTCAAGAATTTTAAGTAGGTATATTTTTTTTCTTATGTCATATTTGCTGATATTTGCTTAGAATTACACTACATTTTTTTCCTATTTACAGTATGTATGCATTTTTTTAAAAACCTGTAAGATTTACTCAAGGAATTTGAAAATTTAAACCCACAAATCCAGAAACAGAGTGACATAATTCTAAGCTTAAAGCTTTCTGTAAAATAGTGTCAGTTGAAGGCCATTAAAATCACAGGTAATGTTTTGTGGGGTGTTTGTTTTGTGGAAAGAAGCCTAGGACTTTCCCACTGAGATCAAATTTTGCTATCCCGTACTATGCAAAGGTATGGGTTTTCTTTCCTCCGCTTCAGTAAATTTTTGGCTTTCTTAATTTAAAAGGGACTGGATTAAAAAGCAGAGATGCGCTTACTGCTCCCAAGCAAACCAAAACCTTGCTGGTCCAATTTCAGTGCTATTGCTCTTGGCAATTTCCTTTGTCTTCTTGGAGCTGTGTGCTGGAGCAGTAGCTGATGTTGAACAGTAGAAAGGCTTGTGTGTTGATACAAATAATTCATTTTGCAGTGCATTTCTGCATTGTTTGCTAAGCTTTCAACTATTCAATTTCAAGCTTTGCAGGTGCTAATGCTAGGAACGGTTTTTGTGTGTAGTTTCAAAGCTTGCTGACTCAGGAAGCAGTGTCCTTTTTACTTTATATCCATTATCATTATCACTTAATAAAGGACGCTTACATTTTAAGTGCACCGAATATGCACAAATTTATTTTGCCTATCAAATATTCTAGAAATGTTTTGGTGCTTATATGACTACTGTCATGATCGTTGTCTTATGTATATAAAGGTCCTAAATTAACGAAGTTTCTTAGTCATAATGATTTGGAAGCAATTAAGGAGTTTTGCTACATTCGAACTGAAGCTTTTCTTCTGTACATTCTCTGGTGACAGTATAAATGTTCAGAGGAATGCTAAGTGTGAACCTTACAAAGGCAAAGCTCGCAGTAATGATAACCCTGTAACTGCATGCTGTAGAATCTTCCACAAAGCCATCTGCCCTTGGAAGTATGCCACTTTCTAACACTTCTGCCTTGCTGATGGAAATTTCCCTCAAACTTCTCAAAACCTTGTACTAAAATCATCCCAAATCAAGCTATGAGCGAAGCTTGCATGAAGAGAGCATACAGATAGGAAAGCTGTATTCAGGTGTGGGAGGTGGGGAAAATAGATACCCAAACAGTGAAGCAGCGGGATATTCAGTGAAATAAGCAGCAGTTGAGGAGTCTGGCTTGCGAACGGACATGCACCACCCAGAGCCTTACATGGCTGCATTGCAGCACTTCAAAAATCATGATTAAAGGGCTCACTGGGATTTTGTATGACTGTTCTGCCTAAACACAGAGAGATCCCAGGCTTGAACTCACCCTTAAGTTGAGCTTACTTAATAGAAAACTGTGGTTCCCATGCAGAGCACGACTGGCTGAACTGTAGGGCAAAATACCAGGCATTAGCCTCTGTTCTCTTGGCCAGAAATGGAAGGTTTCTTTGTTGATAACGTACAACCTGGGTCACATGTGGCAGATTATCTGAGCTAGTTTCTAGTTATAGCCAGTCTCTTTGTACCGATAAGGAAGATTATGAATGGTTTATTTAGAGTGTGAGAAAAGTAGAAGCGTAGGGTCCATAGGAGAGAGAATTTTCAAATCACATAGACTAGGTTATTTTTAGATGGGCAGAAATGAAATTTGCATGAGCTTGACAATATTTTGAAGGTTTAAATTTTTTTTTCTTGTAACATGTTTGCAATTTCTGCCTTAAAACAAAAGGTCTCTCCCAACTTCTCGTGCCACATACAACTTTTCCACTGCAACCTCTTTGATTTGATTCCAGATTAAGTATAAACCTGTTATCACCCTTTTCACAGCTATGAATTTTTCAGTGTTTTGGTGGTTGTTTTTTTTTTCTATTCCATAGGAAGTGTTGATGTGTTTACTTTAGAATTTTACCCAATTTAATATGGAAAACCTCTGGTGTTTAAACAACCGTACTGTTGTATATAAAGGTATGCTCGAAGTCTGTTGATATTTGGTGCTATCCACTTCTGGTGTGATCAGTATCTCTTAATATTACATACTCTGCCTGTTTACTGTTCAGTACTGACTGATGGCTTGATTTTCCTGGGTGGCAAGTCC
Organism: Bambusicola thoracicus; assembly: GCA_002909625.1. Classification (NCBI taxonomy): domain Eukaryota; kingdom Metazoa; phylum Chordata; class Aves; order Galliformes; family Phasianidae; genus Bambusicola; species Bambusicola thoracicus. The sequence goes on along the minus strand of PPHD01011146.1, from coordinate 13,628 downwards.
CATCGCCCTAATTTACAATTTTTCTTGCCAAAATTAGCACTAAGCACATAAGTGATCCTGTTTGAGTTTTACAGTTTGTATCTTTAGAGCTGTGTAGGTGTTTCTTTGAGCAGCTTGTCAGAAAGGAAGTTCAGCATCTTTCAAAATCACAACCATGTTTTGAGTTGGGTCTTCCAGAGGGGTGGGGGAAAAATTGTGCATTCCCATTCAGTTATTTAACATCTTCAAAGAGCTCAAGCAAGCACTGAGGCTTCCAAAGGGTAATTGCTGTTCGTTGCATCAGTGCTTATGAGATGATAAAGGATTTTTTTTGTCCTTTGGTGTTAAAATTGTCTGCACTCTAATGTTATTCAGAATTTAAAAATCTTTGAAGGAATAGTGTGGTAAAGAGCAAGAAACTTTTCAAGTTCTGTTATGTTGTTTTAAAAATATGTTACATTAAATACTTCTGAATATGTTCATACGTAGTTAGTTTCCATCTTGGGTAATATTGATGATTCTCTTGAAATTGAAAGACCTTTTGAAGGCTTAGTCACCAATGGGTGGGTTTGTTTCAATACTTAAATAAGAAGAGACAAGAAATATACTGTTCATATAGCCTATTTTAGATAACATGAGAAGTTGCCAGCAAGTGCCTTCTCAGCACTGGTGAGGCCACACCTATAGTACTGTGCCCAGTTCTTGGCCCATCCATTATAAACACAAGGTGGAGGTACTTGAGAGAGTCCAGCAAAAGGCCACTCTCTTCATTTTCTCTCTAAATGCTGCTTGTAATTAAATGTAAAATGCCTTTCAGAGTTAAAAGCACTATATAAGGCATTATTGGCATCACCAGTTGGGAGAGGAAGTACCTTCTGTCAAGTCATGTTTCATTCATTCAGTGCTGGACAGTTCTTGCTAATACTTTTTGCAATGTACCAACACCCACCTGTCATTCAAATACTGCTTTGTCAGTAGAATAAAATACTGATAATAAAAGGTGTTGCTCTGGTCTTAAGAACACACAGTTACTGTTTTTGTGAAGTACTGATGCTTCCTGGGTGGTATGTAAAAGGATGCTCAAGAGGACCTCTGTATAGCTGTATACCTGGAATCCCCTTAGGAAGTGAAGGAAGGTAGAGAGGAAAATATGCCTGTGTCTACTTCAGAGCTGATAATAAGCAACTTAATACAATCTTAATTTCATTAGGCAAATCTTTTTAGCCTCCCATAATGTAACCTGGGCTAGCTGGAGTGCAAAATCTCAAGTAAAGATTTGGAGTGCCGAATTTAGCTGTCACTTTCTCAAGTAGGCACTAAATAATCATAATAGCTACTTACTTTGGACACATCCACTCTGGAAGCTGTGAATTGACCTCCTCTGCCCACTAGCATGCAGAGCTTCTTCTGAGAGCTGCAAAGAACAGTCATGGCCAGCGTGTCCTGCTATTCTCAGATAAGACCTTGCTGCTGAGGTCCAGGAAAAGGAACAGAAAGCATCGCTACTGAACCTTGCAGTGGCATCAGTAGTAAATAATCAGGTGTAGAAGGAAAATGTAGGATGTCTTTGTACATATGAAACATCAGTTAAACTGCTGGACTTGGGTGTTGAGGGAGGCTCAGTTTGTCCAGGTTTCTGTTAATTCACTGAGTAGAAGTTAGCCACACTTTAAGGCAGCTGAGCCTGCAGGTGAAGGTGTGTTTTGGCAGTAGCTCTGCTAGTCATAGTTTTGGGGTACAGATTCATAGTCCCATTGAATCTTGCATCTAAAAGGGTCTTTAAACAGTCTTTTGTCTAAAAATGTTATTTCTAAGCACTTACAAGTGGGTTTATTGCAAGAAAAGCATTCTCAGGTGGAAGAAGGAGGTGGAAAATATCAATATTTTCCACCAACTTCCTGATGCTTTCATTGGAATAAACATCAGTTTCCTGAATTTTTTCTTTTTTTATATCCCCCTTCTATCCGTTCCTCTTATATGACCCCTCTTGTACTAAAGACTGATAATTACTCTAAATTATGACTTATATCATGCAGTTTGATGAAGATCTTAAGTAAAACAGTAACAGCCTTCTAAGCCTCTGATCAACTAGTCAGATTTTTGGATTTGTCACCCAAATCTGGGGGTAGTAACTGCATGGTTCCTCCCTTGGCCAGGCCATGCAGAGAGGGGGACAAAAAGGGATGCTGGTTAGTACTGCTGTGGGGCTGTAAACAGCACTGTAATTAATACCACCAGCAGCAAATGTAATCTCAATTTAGCAGTGTCCTGCTGAGATCTTTGCTGACTTGAAATACCTCCTGATGCTGCTGCTTTCTTCCCTTGTCCGAACTCATGTGGGAAGTTTTAATCGGGCTCAAAGGGGAATTTCTTCATTGCTGGGTCAAAGAGGGGGAAATAAGTTAAGAATCACCTCAGCCTGCACAGACCTGGATGTAAAGGGGCACAGAAGTCAGCTGGATTCACTTGGAATATAGCCATGACTACTTACAGGTAGTTCAGTAGAGCTTCATCTATCATATGTGGGAAGAGATCCTGCCTCTGAATTAGCGTTATTATCAAAATCACTGGCTCAGTTTTAGAAGATAAAATCTGAAACTCATGTAGGGGAGCTGGCTGAAGTCTTAATTAGCTTTGGAAATCTGTATCAGAAATGTAGGGAGTGGTGGCTGGCGACCTCTTGTTGTATTATCCCCTACAGTTGCCTTTGCCCCCTACTGCAGTTAATGAGATACAAGGGCTGTGACATTGACCCTGTGTGATGTTAGGTCATGTGGCAATTTGTATTTGTAGATCTCTTTTTCTTTGCCTTCAAATGAACTGAAAACAATACGGGGTGGGGGGAGGAAATCATTATGTAGTTAAGCAGTCATTTTCTTCTGTTTTCCTATTTATCCCACCCTTTTGCAAATGTATCAAATAGCTACAAGGAGGAATTTATCAATTTGTTGAGGGGCTTTTGTTAGTTTGTTTTCTGATGTGTAGCTTTGCAAAGTAGTTTTGCAGTTATTACTGCAGTTCCTGCTGTGAAACTTCGCGATCATTCAACTAGTTTGCACTCCTCACATGCCCTAGATTTTTCCTTACAGAAAAGGAAGGAGGACTTTTTACTACAGGACCCTTTGTATTTTTCTGAAGTCTGTTTCCCTTTATGTAAAGTAAAGCCTATCTTTTTCTGGTTCTATCTGTTGAGAAATTCCTAGAAAGCAGTATGGTTTTAATTTTGACAATTTATGGCAAGACGTGATTTTGTGTGGGTTTTGTCCATTTGAAGGAATACATTTCAGATGAAAGAATTCTTCTAAAACTAGAGGCCAGGCTTTCCATTTATCAGGGCATTCATTGATTACCTGCTCTGAATGCTATAAACGTAAATCCTTTCCCGAAGCAGTTTCATTCACATTCCTGGGGCTGCTTGTCAAGTATTTGGTGGTGTATGCTTGTTACCTTAGCAACTTGCAGGGGTTAAACGATTGCCTAGGAGAGAATGGTGAAGAACAGTCTTACAGATTGCACAGGGTTATTTTGTTTTCCCCTAATGACAGAGAGTATCTGCTAGCAGAAGGAGCAGTTTCTGGTTTTCCATGTGACGCAAAATACCGTTACAGAATTTCAAATTGCTGGTGGCATTGCGTGGAATTTGAATGAGTGCTAACCTGGTTACCAATGGAATAAGTATTTGCAATTCTCTTATAAATTTGCACCCATGGGAGAGAGGAAAGAGAAAGGACTGTTTTCTAGTTCTGGCAGGAATCAGCATTAGGATTCAGACTGCAAAGCTGAAGTTGTGTGGTCCCCCTCCTGAAAATCAGAATGAGGATCAGAGCAAAGGAGAGTCAAGGGGAGAAAATTTGTTCCCATTTTGAATTTTATTTCCATTTGCAGTTTGGTTTCATAAAACATCAGTCCTATTTCGTTAAAGTTAGCTGCTTCTATCACAAATCTTTGCTTCATTTCTGAAGTGTGCACTTATTCAGCACCATCTAGTGGACCAACTTCTGTTTCAACGTAACAAACAGCTGGTCTTGGCAAACTCTGTGGCAAATACAGCGCACAGTCTTGATAATGTGAATAATGTACCCAAAACATGTTTGTGACCAATTACTAACAGAATCATAATGAGATTAGCAGTCATTTAATTGATATGGCATGCTATGAAGGAAATAAATGTTATGATATGTGCCAGCATCGTTGCCTGTTACCTATTGAATTCCTCTGGTCTATCAAGCCCCAGCTCATTTGACTGTTTCTCTGCTTTACTGTGAGATGTCATCTAGGTCTCAAGTATTTCCTTATGCACTGCCACAGAGGATGCAGAACAGCCACACTGTCACAGTGATACAGATGGTGAGGGCTGACTGGTGCTAACCATGAGCTCTGAAGTCCTCACGTGAGGAAAAGATGTTTTGGAATCTAAGATGTTGACAAGGAATTCAGTGTTTGGGTCTTAGAAAATGTATGAGAAAGACAATTCTATAAACGAAGCCTTCCTGTGGAGTATATGTGCAGAATGCAGGAGAATTGCCAGGTCATCCCTGTGGCTGCTTCAGGACTTGTGAATAGAGCGGAGTCTCTGCTCGGGTCAGAGAGCAGGTGCACTGTGCACGTTCTCCAGCACAAGTAAAGGCTGAATCTCCAAAACAATAAATGGCAGTAAAGAAGGACTGTGTGTTTCTTCAGCCTGTGCTGCATTACCCAGCATTTCACTGCTCTCTCTTCAGTAAGGCTTCTCTGGGAGTGAGTGAGCACTGGAGGCCAAACCGAAACCTCCCAGTAGCTTGTTGGTATGGCTATGGTGTAAGGAGTGCTTGGCTTCTCCGAGAGCTGAGGTGACTGCTAAAGATGGAAACAAAACGATGCATAGTGAAGTCATAGTGAATGCACTGAGTTGTGATATCTTTCCTTTATATTTCCTTGCACTCTTGCAGTTCTTCACTTTAGGGACTGTTGATTTTTTTTTCAGTCTGCATATTTTGAACAATGAAAATAAAAATAAGTGGGTCAGTTCTACCCTGTGAATCATATGCATTAGCACAATAGCACTGTGCTAAGGTTTCTAAAAAGCTATTTTTAAATAATTCATGGAAGGATTTCACTTCAGTTTTCCAAAGCCTCCATGAACAGACTAGTTTGTTTTCCATGTTTAAGGAAATGTAGCACTTAAATAGCACACTCTTTCTCTTTCTTTCTTTTCTAAATTTTCATTGCAGCTCAGCAGTCAGAATAATGCCTGTCTGCTGGCTTCACCACAGCAGGGCATTGCAACATAACCTCTATGGGCACAAGAGACCAACTTCTGAGATAAAGAAAATAAATATATGGGGATTTCCCTTTTCAGGTACTGAGTTTGGAACAATAGCCATGAATGCTGATTGTTGTGTATGTGTTCATCCAGCTGAACAAGTGAAACGCTGTTGGAAAATTCACTTGGCTCCCACTGACTCCAGCATGAAAAAGGCTGAGAAAGGGCGTAATGTTTAAGTGAACTGAGTTAGTGGCAGGAATCCTGTTTTCTTAGATGTTTGGAGATAAATCCTATATGCTGGAAAATAACCACTTACGAAAGACATGGCTCTTCTTTTGTAGTAGCTGTGAACTGAACTTTTACATATTGAAAGTCAAGAGAACACATTCATTATTTCCTTTTTTTCTCTGTTTCTCTTCTAGCTCTGGGATTGTATACAGTAAATGCAGTATATGGAGACACTATTACTATGCCTTGTCGTCTAGAAGTACCAGATGGTCTGATGTTTGGGAAATGGAAATATGTAAGTATAGCTTACGTTTTTATTCAGTAGAGCTGGTATAAGAAAATGTGTATGTTTTGTGTGTGAGTCTACAAGATCTCAATCTACAGCATTTCTGCCTCGTATACAAAGTCACTTGTTTCTGTGTTTCTAAGACTGCTGGATTCCCATCCTTCTGCCAAGTATGGATGAGAGCTTTGAGAAATTAATCTCATTGTTCAAGAGAAATAATTGCTGGGGAGTCGTCTGCCAACCTGCGTTAGAAACCTGGCATGTTACCCAGTGGCATCTCACTTGCTCAACAGAGTCACCGCTGTACATTTGAATGCTTTTGAAGCAGGCTGCCTGAGGCAGGGCGTGCTTCATCCCTCAGAAAATGCTGTCCCCGTGCTTGGTTGACGTGATAGTTTTCTGCACAGCACTGTTTAATGGCTGTGTGCATTTTATGCACAGTGAATAGTGTAGAGCTGACCTTAGCGGAGTTGCAGTGGTCTCTTGCTGGCTTTCACTGCTTCTTCAAGTTGATCTAAAGCTCCTCTTTTACTCTGCTGTTACCAGCAGTAACGGGTGATTTCTACTCTGACATTGGAATTAAAGTTATGTAGTCCTCTCTTTTTAAATGGTACCCACTAGCATATTTTAAAGCAGAACAATATGCACTTAGTGTGTCCTCCCCCTGCCTCTTTCCCTCATGACTACAAGTTTGCAGCATTTACTGAACTTGTACACTTGAGTTCCTGCTCTGCAAACAAGTTTGGGGATGTAGAGTCACAAGTCTGTGGAGAATGTTTCCCTAAAAGGGCTGGTAAAATTCTGTCATGTATCCATGTAGAAGATGCAAAGTCTGCATTTTGAAATATGTTTTTTTTGTTTTCTGATGTCGTTTGGGAAGAGAGAAGTCCACCTCTATGAAGATCGATGCAAATGATGGTGAGAAGATAGATGAAAGAAAAATTCATCTCTTTCCCATGCATTTGGTTTGCTCATCTCTACCAAATGATGAGCACCAGTTATCAAAAGGAGATGCTACCACTTGTCCTAAATGTGTAGACACTTTCAAACAGTACCGTCTGCTGCTGATGGAAAGGGACATAAACAAAATTTTGAACAAAATGTTAAAAAAAAAAAAGCCAATTGCAACTGCATGGAATTGTTGACATAGTCAATGTACAAACAAGAGAAGTTGATACTCCTCTCTCCCAGGGCAGCTCCCAGTGTGGTAACACTGGCTTTTAGGGCGAGGAGAGTTGGTAGGTTTGTGGATGTGGTGTTTTGTTTTGTTTGTTTGTTTGTTTTTTGGCAGTGATTATTTCATTGGAAGAAGGGGGAGCCCCATTTAGGCTTGAATAGTTTAGACTTCATTTGCACTTTGACAACCAACTCCTCTTGTAAGGAGTTGAGGCAATGCCTTCTTTCCTCTGTGACAGACACTTGGAATAATCCAGGATTTGAAAGTGAAAAAGAGAAAAAGACTGTAAGGGAATTTAAGATCCACATTAGCTGTTGTCTCCTCTGCTCGTTGCCCTGGCTCTGACACCACTCATCTCCTGTCACAGCATCGTCATGCTTTTGTGGGCTCTGCAGTCAAGCTGAGATATTGTGCTGGGAGCACTGTTACTATCAGTGCCGCAAGGTGCAAGGGATTAAAGGAAACTAAAACCTTTTCCAGCTCTCAGCACAATACTGAACGTAGAGAGGGATTCAACCTTTCACCTCACCCTACTTAAAGGGGGACATTGTCTGTCCCTTCTCTGTGCAGGGGGGTAATTGAATCCTGCTCAGCTCAGCTTGTACTTTTGTCTTTATCTTAAAAATAAAATTTTTATATGGTAGGTTTGTGCAAGGCTCTCAATTTTGTATCCTTTCTCAGGATGGCAACTGAATACTGATTGATATAAGGAGGATGTCTAGAAAATGAAGTTCTTCAGATTATCCTAAAATGCATAAATAACAATATTTGTTTGTATGTATATTCTTATTCCACAAGCTCTTGGGCCTTTAAAAACAAAAACAAAAACAAGAAAGCTAAAACCTAATTTAGAATAGAACAGGCAGTTATGCCTGATTAAATCCTGCATTTGGAATGAAGTCTGACTATCCCAGGCAAACAATATGAATATGTAAAACAATCATGAAAAAGGAAACTGAAGCTTTTGAGCCTAGCTCATTAATGCTTCTATTTCAAATGGCTTTTCCATATACAGAGAGTCAGGTGGTGCCAAAACCGCCAGCCTTGATCATAGAAAGCCCTGTGTTGTACTGCAGTTGAGCCAAAGGGTTGAAATTGCGTCTGCTGATGCTGTTCTCAATGTGTGCAAAAGATGGCTGAGTCTAGCTCTAGTATGACACTGAAATTCTTGCTTGTACAGCAGAAATTAAGCAGCAAAAAAATTAATCTTCTGTACCTATAGCATTATTATTATTTTTTATTATGGCGTAGTACCAATTCCAAATATTTTGGGACTTCGAAGTGAACCTGAGCGTTTGTGCAAAATAGAGATGTCTATCCTTTTCTTGATAGGAAATGCCAAACGAATCTCCAGTATTTATTGCCTTCAGATCATCAACAAAAAAGAATGTACAGTATGACGATGTACCTGACTACAAAGACAGGTTGAGTCTCTCAGAAAACTATACATTATCCATCAAGAATGCAAGAATCAGCGATGAAAAGAGATTTGTATGCATGCTAGTAACAGAAGATGATGTTTCCGAGGAGCCAACGATAGTCAAAGTCTTCAGTAAGTATTCTCGTTGTTACTACTGTTAGCGTTCCTCAGTATCTGAATCTTAAATTAAGGAAACTTTTGTTTAAGGGGAAGATTAAAGCCAAGAAAGTAAGCTTGGCTGAGTAAATTACTAAGACTAGCAAATTTCTGCAGCTTTCAAAAATGTAATCTACTGGTAGCATTTACGTAACAGGACTGCCTGCACTTACAGTTTATTCATGATAAGTGCTGGCTCAAAGAGAATTTTAGACTTTGATAATGACTCACTTACGTGATGTCATTTGGCCTTGGAAATGAAAAATGTAAAATTAGCATTGATTATTTTTCATTTGTTCTCTGAGTGAATTTTTCTGCAGGAGAGAAGCATTAACTGTGTGTGCTCTGAAGTATTAGATTAGCTGAGACATTTAAAGCAGCTCCGAGCAGCCAGTATGCAATGGCATGACCTGTGAATGAGGGAGAGCAGAGCTGAAAAGCCAGCTGCTATCCCCTGGTGCAGTTCTGCAAGGAAGAGATGCAAAGTTTAGTAACATTTGGTAAACTAGGGATCACAGTGGAGATTTTCAAGAGTGCTGAATGTGTCTGAAGTTTTGTTCTTCTATTTGTTTGTTGGAAGTGAAGCTCTACGTCTGTCAGAAGCCTGACTTCCTGAGGCTTCTTTCTCAGCAGCTTCTGAAGATCCTCCTGTTTTTGATTACTGAAGTCAAATTGGAAAGCTTCAAAGCATCTGGTCCGTTGAAAGAGCCATGTGGCATTTACACCTTTGTGAGCACTGTTGGGTCATTTTAGCCTTGGAAGAACTGGTCTCTTTGTGCTCTCCAGTGTCCTGGATTTGTCTAGATTAGCAGGTTAGCATCCACAGAATTGGATCTGTAGGTGTTTAGGAGCCAGCAACAGCACCTTACGGGGAACTTTACTTTGAACTAAACCTAGTGTGTCCTGATTGTCAGTTGGTGGGAGGCATTAAGTGAACTTCTGAAGCACGTTTTGGTTTAACTGCATTCAAAATGAGCCAAAAGACTGTGTGCTCTGAGGCAGATTGGCACTGTGAACCAGAGCAGTCCTGCTCTGAACTCTCAGGCAAACCTGAGCTCTTCCCAGTGGTGTTTCAGAAACATAATTCCTCAAAATCTGAACCACCTCATGGAGGGATGTACATTGCTCCTTTTTAGGGACTCAGATCTGCTGAGGCTAAGGCAGAGTTTGTATGTGCTGTCCTATAATTGCAGTGGGTGTTGTTGTCTTTATAATATTTTTCAAGGGCTTGTTTTGGCCTTTGCTGCTCTTCAGATTTATAGAGGCAAACTAAGTCTCTGTTGTTAGAACATGTTGCTTTCAGAGATGAGCAGTTTCAAACAGGCCACACAAGAATATGTTTTGGAAGGGAAGTCCTAGGATTTTCTCTGAGAGAAAGGAGACTTCAGTGGTATCTTGGCAGAAGTTTGTCGATGGCATAAATGAATGTGAAGGTAGACAGATAATCAACAATAATACCCTTTCCCTTGCTTCACTTTGAATTTGACCACAAGAACAAGTGAATTAATGATGACAGGGGCAAGTGTGCTCAGTGCACACTTAGTAAGCACAGTGCTCCAAAGGAAACGATAAAGAATGATCATGTTTATTTATTGCACAGCAGTAAATATGTAGATGAGACAGTGGTGTATGGTGAACTAAATACTTACTGTCTGAATTACTGTGTGCTGTACTAAATATTCAGACAATGCTAACTCAGCCATGGAGCACAGCTTGTGTATTTTATAGTCTGCATTAATACTAATAGAGAACGCTACTATTTATTGATGAAAACAAGAGTAGAGGATGCCACGTATATAATGCAGCAGACTTGACACAACAAGAAAAAATTACCTTTTTAGTGTTTCATTTTGAGTTCATAACTTTATTAAATATATTTATTTAATATATTTGTGCATTTAATTTCCGTGTGTCTGTTTTGGGGGATTTCATTTGTTGGTTTTGCTTGCTTGTGTACTTGTTTGTTTTAATTATGAAAGAGTTAACAGGAGCCTGCAAGCTTCATTTATTCAGTGTCATTTCTAAGTGGAGTTTAAGTGTTTTGTTTCTTCAGTGAAGTTTCGAAGCTCCTTCAACCACAAATGCAGACGTAAGTTGCCGTAGTGCAAACCGTCATAAACCAAACCTCAGCTGTATCCCAGAAGGCTTTATTGAAGCTGGGTTTTACTGGAGCTTGTCACATCCTCAGCTGTTGCTACCTGATTAGCTCAGAACTAACGAGCCGGAATGGCTCATTGCACAGCTCCCACCTGCTAGTCACACTCACTGGACTACTCAAACAAGCTCTTCCAGCTTTCCAGATGGATTCTGTCAGCATCTTGTTCTGGAATTAAGTGGCCAGTTTCCTGAGCAGAGCAGCACAGCAGCCACTAGCTGTTGCCCTACCACGCCAAAACCCAGCTGCTGTGGGCCATGAGTGCTTTCCCGGCAGTTGCAATGCCTGTGCAGGACTGTAGAGTGTCCTGGCAAGCTCTTCAGCCAGATGAGTACTGCATTGAAGTTGCAGACCCACCAAAGTATGCCGTGCTGCTGCTAAGCTTCAAATTTCATCCTGCAGTGTGCCAACATTATTCTTGTGCAGGGAATTGCCTCGGTGTGCGTGCTGTGGCTCAGGGGTCTGGCAGCAGGCCTCTCAGCTGTGGTGTGTGCTTATAAGCCAGGGCACTGTGTGGCAAGGGGCACAGCACAGCAGCCCTTTGGGCAAAGGGTCCGAGGTGGGTACAATGCACAGCACAGGTCTTCCTGAATGGCCACAGAGTGCTGTCCTGAGGGACAAGGGAGATGCAAGGAGGGAAAGATGTGGAAGGCTGCATGGTTTGTGATTTGATCAGCTGGCAACTACCACAGGAAATTAGCTGTGCCTGTGCATGGGACTGGAAAATCTAAACCAGAAGGCTCGTTAATTGTCTTGTAAAACCTAATTTGTTTGAATTGACATGGAGATACTTTGTCCTTGATGGATTCTTTCAGAAATAAGATGATCTTTTCCCTTTAAAAGTAAGAAAAGGGAAATAAAGATGCATGTAGCTTTTAAAAATATATACCTTTTGCTTTGCTGCCCTTTTGGGGACATTGTGATGGCTTTGGTGCATCGCTTCCACTGATTCTTTTGTTTTTGTTGGTGTTTTTTTGCCACAAACTAGTTGTTGGAGCATGTCAGATAAACAGCTTCTTTTATTGCCTTTCATTTCCCTTTCGAGCTGTTCCATTTTGGCATAGTCTTCCAAGCAAAGGATATCTGTGCACTTGTGTGTACACACACACACATATGCACAAAGCAGATGAATTTTTGAGGAAATAGGTAGGCTTGCTATCTGTGCCACAGCAGGAGTAGTACATCTGCAGATGAGTAAGATCATCACTGCATTGAAATTTTGGCATGATGGTGTGAAGTTCACTGGGGATGGGATTGCTGGCAGTATTTCATAGGGAGCTTGGTTTGGGAAAAAGGCTCTGTAAGCTGACGTGGTTAAAGATGTCTCAGTGTGTAAATGTATATAATGCATGCACTTACTTAAGCATACAACTAAAATGCAGAGGCTTTCTTTGACTGTGGAAACATTGATTTATTTTGCCCTCTCATCTCTCCCCACTTTTTAAAAAAAAATGTGGGAAAAACTGTCTCTTTTGGAGAAAAAAATTTGCATTCTGGGCTTCAGGCCAACTTGTTTTAACAAACGTTACATAGTGTCGTTTTTTATGATGGAAACACTGATAGATCCTCTACTTCGGCAAGCTAAGAGGTCCATCTACCGCAAAAAAGGAGTAAATAAGGAGACATACAGGCACTGAAGAAAAGGTTTGTTGTTTTTTTTAAGAGAGTCTCAACCAACTTGTAGTTGGTTAAAGTCAGTTAAAGTAATTACACATACTTCTGTCATCTGAATTTCTTAAATGCAACAATACTTTCTTGGAGAAATAAACATTAGAAGAGTGATTAGGTGGAATTTGTTCCTTTATAAAGTGATAGCTTAGCAGTAGAAATATCCCTACTAAAGCTATTTTAATGTTGCTGTATTTTCTGTACTACTTGTTCCTTTTCCAGCATGTGTGTTATGTAAATCAGATACATCAGATCAAGTTATCTCCTTCCGGACACTTAACAGTCTGCCTGGCTACAATATATATTGTCAGGATGCGTGGAATTTATTGTGGAAAGTAGGAAACATTTTAAGGGAATGTTTTTTCCTCCTCTCCAGTCTTTCTGCTGATACTCTGAGGTAGATGTATCTCTCTCTTTCTTTTAAAGGCAAAGTATTGATAAGGATATACCAGCACAGGCTGTTCTAGTTAGTCTTCAAGTTCACACATCTTGTGGTAACTTTTGTGGGTTTTTTTTTTTCTGAAACTGTTCTTCTATCACTAGTACCTTTATCCTATTTATGTTTTAGAACAACCCTCTCAACCAGAAATCTTGCATCAAGCAGACTTCTTAGAAACAGAGAAGCTAAAAATGGTAAGAGCAGCATTCTCCCTCAAAATTATGTGCCTGAAGGCTGCCTGCAGTTCCTTTGCAGTCAAGACGGAGAGAGGTGATGGACTGAGGCTGAGAGGGTGCGTGTGCATGCATGGCTGTGAGAGATTGCATTGTGTAGCCAGACTGTGCATAGAATGGTTTCCTCGAACGGTACCCTAATAACCCTGCAAGCAGGGTCCGTCTTGGTTCTGAACCCACAACTGAACCCCCTTCCAAATTGTACCTAAGCCTCACTTATGGGATTTACCTTATTTAAAAAATATGTATATCTGGAGTTAAGCTTTTGAACTGACTAGAAGTTTTACCCAAAACAAAAGCAGATCTGTTAAAACACAGCAAAAAGAAACAGAGACTAATTCCTGTCTGTTTTGCAGCTCGGGGAGTGCGTTGTGAGAGATAGTTATCCTGAAGGCAATGTTACATGGTACAAAAATGGGAGAGTTTTGCAGCCTGTGGAAGAAGGTATGTTGCAGTACTGTATGTTGTCCTTGAATTCACAGACAGATGTACGCTGAAGAACTGTGTTGATTGGAGTTGGTCTTTTTAGACTGAAGTGTTGCTCCTTTGAGGAAGACTACTCAAAAAGAAATATGAAACTGGAAGGAAACTTCTTGGGTGCCTCTCGGAGAACCCAAGCTATGCCATATTATTTCTTTATGT